>NW_021025258.1:1009073-1037184 GCF_004153795.1 Camellia sinensis
GGGGGGTGGGTGGTGGTGGCGGAAGACGGTGGTGGAAAATGGTGGCGGGTGGTGGCTAGTGTTGGGTGGTAAAAAAAAAAAAAACTGAAAACTCAAATGGAAACACATTTTTTGTGTTTTCATTTTTTTGGCTAAATTTATAAACTAGACCACTGATTTATAAATCAAAAATTTTACCAAACAAATTTTTATTTGAGTTTTTTAAATTTTTGTAAATATAAACAGAAAACTAAAAATGTAAATGTTACCAAACAGCACCTTATATTTTAATATTGACTAAATTTTTTAATAACTTTCTAAAAGTTTTTGGCGTTGCTCTTTTATTAGTAACATTAAATGGTATGCTGTGGAGTTTCACAAACTCAAATTGGACAATCCAATCCACTCTATGATGTGTACAAAATCTCAATTTTGCATCAAACATATTTTTATACAAAAATGTGCAACTATTTTTAAATTTTATCTGGAGCTCAAAAGCATAATTATGGCATATGTTGAAGGTATTGTCTACATGGTATATCTTCTTTGATATGTATGATTTGATATAAACAGTGAGACATCACATTTATATTGATATTTTACCTCTTTAAACAAAAAAAGAAAAGAAAAGCAATAAAAAAAAAGAAGGTAAAACCAACTGTGTTAATTATTGATAATTTATTGATAATATAGAAATAACTATTGATAATTTATATGGGTTTTAGTTTACAAACATCACGTAATAACTTTCAAGTACTCAATGATTTTTTCGTTAATATGATGATTTTATTATTTTTTAAGCAAACCTTGTCTTCTCTAAAATTGGGGTCACTGTTGTACCTCAATTTGAGGTACATTATAGGTTTATTTTTATAATTTGAACCATTCATTTTGTAAGATTTGTTGAGTACTTCATGTCTACAAAAATCATATAAATCGGATATCAATAACTATATGATCAATAACCAAAAAAATAAATAATAAATTTTTCTTTGAGACATAGCATAAAAAATATGCAATTCAATCATATAGTTATTGATATCCGATTAATATGATTTTTGATAGGTGTAAAGTACTCAACAAACCTTACAAAAAGAATGGTTCAGATTATAAAAATGAACTCTTAACATTCCTCAAATTGAGACATAACTATACCTTTAGTACAACAGTGATCCATTTCCGTCTTCTCTTTGTTTACAATATGAAAAACCAACGGGGTCATCCCATTTCAATTTATTGATTCTTTTTTCCTAATGAATAAATTGTTTGGTTGGACCTGATTGGGATAAAGAAAAAGTTTCGAAACATATAATATCTCGCAACTCTCTCACGTGATATGAGTAGGGGTGTTTTGAAAAATTGATAAAAAATTGACTTTTGATTTTTTATCAAATTTTTTGACTTTTTTAGAAGTGATTTGGGAAATTGATAAAAAGCTGACATTTTTTATTTTTGGTTTAATATTTTTTAAAAGTGTCACATCACTCTAAAATGACCAAAATATCCTTACTTTTTAATTAAAAACACTTTTTTGAATTAATTAATTACAATGTTCTAGAGGGTAGTTTGGTAAATTTTTAAGTGGCTTTTTTGGGTCTTCCCAAATGGGATCTTCAGCTTTTTGGGAAGGTTTGGCGTTTTGTTTAAGTTGGAAAAACGCAGCTTTTTGTTTAGTTGCCAAAACGGCACTTAACCTTTAATGAGTTTTACGCTTTTTTATATACTAGTTGGACTCCCACGCGTTTCACGTGTGGGAGTCATGCTATTGTTGACTGAGAATAAGATGCACCACAATATATAGTATTTGTGGGGATATATTTTCTGAGTACCAACACGTGGCAAGGTGACGCCGACATGTCAGCCGAGGTGCCACGTGTCCTGGTCGTGACGCCGAGGTGATCTCGGCAAGGCCGAGGTTATCTCCGAAGATATCGGAATCCGAAATAAGTAGATAAGGGACAAGAGTCCTAGAATGGAAAGGAAACTCAACCTGGATGAGGGACAAGAGTTCTAGAATGGGAGAAGACTTCGGTTTGGGTAGAGATGAGACTCTTAGAGAGTTTATCCTAATCCCACTGGGAGTCCTAGATTAGCAGTAATCCTAAGTTCATTAGGGCCAGGCTCCTATTAGGACTAGGATTGTATTGGCTATAAAAGAGAGGCACTCCCATGGGACTAAGGTATGCTTTTGATACTTAAGCTTGTGAGTTTAGTACTTGATTTATCTTTGAGAGATATACTGAGTTGATCGTCGGAGTGCCCCCGGGTGGTCGAAACCACCGCGGGATTCTTATATTTCTGTTGCAGGTCAGTCAGGTGCCATCTATTCTGCTAGTGCTCTCCAGCTAGTTACTAAGCGGGCAGTGTGGTCGGAAAATCACTCACACAATTTGGCGCCGTATGTGGGACAGAAAGAAGAGTAGATGGCCAATGACGGACAGAAGGATCTGACTGGAGACAACGCTCCTGCTGGGAATGAGAGATCTATCAACCTCGACGTTGAAGGGGACAATAGCAACACAGAAACTTGTGACCAGAGTCACGGTGTGAAAGAAGCCGGCTAGGAAGGTGACGCACCAAAGACAACAGATCGAAGCAACGAAGACGACCTCCAGGTATGGAATGACAGATACCTGCGGAGGAACGAAGACACTTCCAGAAGGGATGAAAAGACATGGGGCATGAGCGCTCCCAAAAAGATAACATTCGAGAATAGAAGAACTCATCCTGAGTGAGCAGATCCCGGATTCCAGATCCTGGATCCCGGATCCGAGAAAACATGATCTCAGCTTAGACAAGTAGGCCCGAGAAGACGAGAGCTCAACCTAAGTGAGCAGATCCAAGATTCCAGAAGATAAGATCTCGGCACCTGAGTCCGAGAAGAGAAGAGCACAATGAGCAGATCTCAGATCCCAGAAGATAAAAAGAAAACACACAAGATCAGACTAAAGTTGGCCAGAATTGAGAAGTATGCTAGGGCCGAGAAGGACATGCCGGGAACAAAGGCGTCGAAACAAGAAAAGAGAAACGGCTCGCCGATGCGAGGCCAAAAATCAAACTCAGGTTGGAGCCAAGTAAGATCAATAGAGAAACCAAGGCCGACAACCTCGGCTTGAATTCAACCTCGGCGACAAGGTCGAAGCTACATATATGATGAGAACCCAAGTGGATTTTAAGTTCACACTGGGGGCGCAGAGAAAAAGAATGCGTTTACCACTTGTTAAAATTTGTGGACAATTTACAAGTTGGTTAAACCGAAAAGTATTGCTTAACACTTGTTGAAATTTGTGGACAATTTACAAGTTAAGTTAAGTCGAGATCATTGTTTAACACTTGTTGAAATTTGTGGACAATTTACAAGTTAAGTTAAGCCGAGATCATTGTTTAACACCTGTTGAAATTTGTAGCAATTTACAAGTTGGTTAAACCGATATGATGTTTTCCGCTTGTTGAAATTTATAGCAATTTACAAGTTGGTTAAACGAAGATAATGTTTAATCGAAGTTAAGCCGAAGATGATGTTTAACCGAAGTTAAACTGAGATAATGCTTAACCGAAGTTAAGCCGATATATATTGTTTAACACTTGTGGAAATTTATAACAATTTACAAGTAGATCATTGTTTAGCACTTGTTATAACTTAAGAAAAGTTTACGAAGTTAGGATTAAACTAGTATATGTTTATCCTTGTTGAAATTTGTAAGCAATTTACAGGACAAGTACTTGCCGAAGTAAAACATCAGGTGGCATAACCGATGTGTGTCACCCCGAGAAAGATTGCACAAAGAAGGAAAAGTACATAAGACATGCAAAATATTCTAAGTATAGAATCATGCAAGAGCAGTTAGAAGAAGATCAAGACAGAATTCATGGTGATTGACACGCCCTCGCCATACAATATCATCTTGGGAAGGCCATGGTTGCATGCAATGGGAGCAGTTCCATCAACGTTGCATCAACTGCTGCGGTTCCCAACAGAACATGGGATCGAAGAAATCAGAGGGGATCAACTGCAGGCGGAGAATTGCTCCATGGCAGCAATGAAATCCACCTGCAGCATTCGAAAATCGGAGAAGGAAGAGATTGAAGACGAGGACATGAAGGTCCTAGATGATGTCGGCAAGGAACTAGCCGAGAAGAGTGAAGAAGCACTAAAGAAAGCCCTCGTCCAAGAGGATGGTCAAGAACGCTTCTTTCTTATCGGCTCGGGCTTAGCCGAAGAAGAAAAAAGAAAACTGAAAACTTTTCTGAGAGCAAATATAAAGGTGTTCGCTTGGACACCTTATGAAATGCCTAGCATTGATCCCGAGGTCACATGCCGCAAATTGAACATCGACAGGTCGGCCAAACCTGTAATCCAACGAGCAAAGAGGGCAAACGTTGATGTACGTCGAAGCAGTAGAGGACGAAGTAGACAGACTTCTGGAGCTCAGGTCCATCCGAGAAGTCAGTTACCCGACATGGCTATCAAATATAGTGGAAGAAGGAATGATAATCAAGGAGCAAGGAATGTTAAGATCGTCCAATAGCAGACATTTTTCAAAAGCAAAAAAAGTGACAGATGCAAAGAAAACAAAAGTACAAAGATGAAGACCCTAGGAACTAGGGACTAAGGCAAGAACGTCGGACTAATCTATTTCAACGGTTGACGATGGTTCAATATTGACAGTCAGTTGGGAGAGCGTCTCTACCATGATCTCGGCGACAATTTTAAGAAGGGACGTGGTTCTAAGACTATGCAGAAAACAGAAACGAAGACAAGAATCTGGAAATACAACAAGAAAAAACAAGAAAAGAAAAATCAGAGTCAAGAAGATGGACAAAGTTCAAGAATAAAGCCAAGTGCACAGGCACTAAGTAAGTATGTGAAGAACAAGAAAGTAATAAACTAGACATGATGCTAACAACAGAAAGCGGATATGACAAAGAACAGTTCCAGGCATTTTAGCAATAAGAAATCAAAAACTTAAAGACAGACGAGAATAGAAGGCCACAGATGGCAAATAAACTGATTCAAAGTAAATCAGAAGAGTTATGAAAGATTGAGCTTTATAAAAAAAGTAAAGAGTTTATGAACCTATAGAGTGAAATGAACGCCGATATAAAGATCGCTGGAGTCAAATAGATGACTGGAAATCAGGAAACTCACCAGAGAGTGTGAGTGGAGCAGTTGCAAGGTTCTTGGAGTTTACGAATTAATGGAACCAGAACCTCGGCTAGGAGGTACAATTTCAAGTAGCTTGGAAAGCATGAAACTTGATTCTTGACACCAGTGGATAGTAAAGTCTAGGGAACTTTGAGGTCGGCGAGTTTGATCTCGGACAGAGGGGCACAGATGAACGAACAGTGTAGGTTCCATCACCTCAGAATGACGCGGTAATAGAACCTAGGGGGTAGTTGTGGGGATATATTTTCTGAGTACCAACACGTGGCAAGGTGACGCCGACGTGTCAGCCGAGGTGCCACGTGTCCTGGTCGTGACGCCGAGGTGATCTCGGCAAGGCCGAGGTTATCTCCGAAGATATCGGAATCCGAGATAAGTGGATAAGGGACAAGAGTCCTAGAATGAAAAGGAAACTCAACCTGGCTGAGGGACAAGAGTCCTAGAATGGAGAAGACTTCAGTTTTGGTAAAGATGAGACTCTTAGAGAGTTTATCCTAATCCCACTGAGAGTCCCAGATTAGCAGTAATTCTAAGTCCATTAGGGCCAGGCTCCTATTGGGACTAGGATTGTATTGGCTATAAAAGAGAGGCACCCCCATGGGACTAAGGTATGCTTTTGATATTCAAGCTTGTGAGTTTAGTACTTGATTTATCTTTGAGAGATATACTGACTTGATCGTCGGAGTGCCCCCGGGTGGTCGAAACCACCGCGGGATTCTTATATTTCTGTTGCAGGTCAGTCAGGTGCCATCTATTCTGCCAGTGCTCTCCAGCTGGTTACTAAGTGGGCAGTGTGGTCGGAAAATCACTCACACAGTATTATTAAGATATATTTAGATAATTTTAAAGTCGTAATATCAATCTACAAATAGACTTGATTAGATAAAAAAAAAAAAATTGATTTGAGAGCGTTAAATTCAAATTAAGTATCATCTCTATATAGAAGGGAAAAAAAAAAAAAATACTTACCAATCAGACATATTAACTGGACTAATTTACCTACATGTCTTATTGGCAAATTTATCACTATAAATTTATTCATACAAATAAGAGAGACTAATAAATTTATCAATATGACTTAATGAATAATAAGTCCCTGGTACTTTATCCTAAAAACAATTGCAAATCAGAAAATTACATATTAGATTGTCTTATTTGACAGATGGTTTAACCATCAAAATATGTGACCTTGTTTGAGCGTTGCTGTTCAATTGTTGCTTGCTTGAGTGATTAGGTTGAATGGGTTTAACCAAAGAAATTACTAATTTTTTCATTGTGTTAACCACTCAAAAAAAATTAGAACCAAATAAATCCAGCCCATGCATATTCACTTTGCCCATGTTTGATTTGATTTTTAAAAGCTTATTTCAATTTTTTTAACTAAAAAATAATTTGGTGAAATAAATAAAAAAATTAAAAATACTTATCACTTTTATAATTTTATCTTTTGGGAGGTCAAAATTCATTTTTTCAAAATATTTTTTTTGATATTTATTTTTATCAAATTAATTTCAAAATTTTCAATAATTTTTTTTTCCTTGAAAACAAGCCAAACCACCCCTTGTTTTTTACAAAATATATCAATTAAAAACCAAATATCTAGACATATGTGTACCGAACAATGGTAACTTTAGTGAAAAATCATGGTGGCTTTTGGTTGGCTAAGCCAACATGTATACTCAACATAGGTAGCTAAGTTTCAAAGAAGATATTATTTGCAAAATAACTTTTTTGAAAGAGTTTAGAAAATTTGAAAATTTGTTTGGTTAAATATTTTGAAAATAGTTTTGGAGTTTTGAAATTTTGGATGATTTGATATTTTTTTATAGTTGAATAGATGGGTATGAGAGAAAAAGTAATTGATTGATGTGTAGTAGACAGAAAAATAATTTTGAATTTTTTTTCTCTAAAATTTTCAACTAAACGTGTTGAAATTTTTTTTCTCCAAAAACATATTTTGAGAGATAAACTAAACATGCTTATAATTTCTCATATAAATATATTTATAAACACAAGCATATTCAATTGCTTTAAATTTATAACCCATATATAAATCACAACAAAAACACTACGAAATAAACAAATGAAAGGTACGCAATCTTAGACACAAAAAAGCCATATAAGTTATTGTTTAATTGTTAACTAACATTGTCTTTACCTAATTCATACATTATAGTGGATATGTACAGTGGAGATTTGTTTACAAAAGGTAAGAAGAAGAAGATGTACTCTGTGTTAGAGTGATTATAAACAATGCGTATAGATATATCCTTACCTTTCTTGCTGTACAATATTTTTAATTTTGTGTGGTAAAGTTTTGTCATCGTATTTGAAGTTGTCATATTTTCCCTTGATGTGGTTGCACAATGTGTCTGCTACAAAGTTGCCTTCTCTACGAATGAAGGTGATTTTGCAATCTTCGAAATTTTGTCTTCTTCTTCGGATGTTGCCTATGAGTTTCCATGTCATGCTGTCATAAGTTAGTTTCATATGTGAAAACACACAGTTGCATTCTTAGTTATACAGTTGTTGATATTCTTCTGAATATCAAGGTGCTCAAAGCATTGAATCTGTCAATTAATCAAGTTTATATATATAACAACTATTAGTATTCTTATTTCATCTATTTATATATCTTATTTTAAAAATTTAGTTTCTAAAAATATAGGTAAACAATGTCATATGACTAAAAATGTCATATTGGGACAATTTTTTTAAAAATATCATCTAATAATTTAACTCTTCAAATTTCAATTGGAGAATATCCTAATATGTTCAACAGTAATAATAATAATTATTTGTACTTTGGAAGATCATAGTATATGGACCATTTTTATTTTCAATTAAAAAGCAAGTATGAAAATGAAGAAAAATCACATAGCTTTCATCAAACATGAAATATGCAATCAAATATTGGATGAACGCATGTTTGAAAAAATGAAGCGAACAAAACTAATAAGAAAATTTTATCATAAGGGAAAAGTTAAAAAAATATCTTAAGGAATAAAAATTTAGTGGGATCCAACTCCTAAGTAGTTTTTTGTTCAATAAAATACAATTGAAATAAAATGATCATTCCATTCTCAAGTTTTCTTTACTATTACTACTTCCTAAATAAATCTACATATATTCTACATAAAATTATCATTTATTATTATCAATGAATGTTATTTCGTTAGATGTCTTTGTTCGGTGTCCTTAGCAGTAGAATAACAGGAGAGCTACCTTCTACTGTGGCTATGGCTGTGTCGATTTGAACTAAATCACCGTCTTCACTATCCTGCAGAGACGAAGATAGGTAAACAATGAGATATAAATACTCTTTGTTCTGTGATTGTTTTTATCTTGTTACAATCTGGCATGTAATCTTTTTGGCTTGTTGCTTGTTTGTCTTCTATGGACATATGGATACCTGATTTATATGTTTCTGTTTTATTGGTGTTTGTTAGTGCAATAGACAAATTATGCACACTATCTGCTTGACAAAATGTCTAACTAGCTGCCTGATTAAGATTTATCTATTAGTTTGCAATAAGATTTCTTTTCAATTATATAGACATATAGTTACTTTCAAATAGTTTTTTCTTTTCTTTTCTTTTTTTTTGATAGCCATTGCAAGTTCTGTCTATCTTGGGAGTGTGGATTTCATTACTCTAAATAAATGGTTATTCATGTTTACTATCAAATGTAAGTACATGCCATGGGTGAATTAATATTAACTAATTTTTGTTTTCTTTTATCGCTATATGCATCACTACAACATGAAAAGTTACAGATACAAAAATCCGTGAAAGACAATTGATATAATATTTTCACGTTTTCCGTAGTGTAATATAATTTCATTAATTCACTTGAAATGTCACCGAACTTAATATTTGGATAACATGTGTTAAATTCTATGACAATATGTGAGACATTTTCACATATATGCCTCATGAAGTTTCCACATTGAATAGTTCTATTAGTTTATATGAGATTAGGAATACCATGTGAATTAATTCATAATACCAACTATCTTTTACTCTTTTTTGTATACTATATCATGAAAATTTTGACATATAATGCATAAACTCACATGTCGTGTGAAATTTAACAATAAATCATTCAATGAGAAATAGAAATTAGGTGTGATGTTTTGTTTCTTTAATCCACTAATGATTGATGTTTATATGGACATGCAAATACAACACTTGGATATTCAGACATTATTAGAGATAGACAGAACTTGTAATGGCTATCAAAAAAAATAATAGAAAAGAAAAAACTATTTGAAAGTAGCTATATGTGTATATAATTGAAGAGAAATCTTATTGCAAACTAATAAATAAATCTTAATCAGGCAGCTAGTTAGACATTTTGTCAAGCAGATAGTGTGCATAATTTGTCTATTGCACTAACAAACACCAATAAAACAAAAACATACAATTCAGGTATCCATATGTCCATAGAAGACAAACAAGCAACAAGCCAAAAAGATTACATGCCAGATTGTAGCAAGATAAAAACTATCACAAAACAAAGAGTATTTATGTCTCATTGTTTACCTATCTTCATCTCTGCAAGACAGCAAAGACGGTGATTTAGTTCAAATCGACACAGCCATAGCCACAGTCGAAAGTAGCTCTCCTGTTATTCTATTACTAAGGACACTGAACAAAGACATCTACCTCTTCATAAACAGAATTGCAACGCCATATAGCTGACCAGCGTTGGGCGCATGTGAACTTGTGGCTGGCTACTCCAGCGGTTATGGCTTGTGGTGCATCTACTAGGACACATGGATAGACCATAAGCAAACACATGATTTGCCTATTTCAATAGAGATAGAGATATAGGCAAGAGATGAAATTGCCATTATCTATCAGGATAAAGAGCAAAAAGAAGAATTTGATGCATTAGATTCAACCTGCTTGCTTTCGTTCTTTTATAAATAGGTTATATTTATTCATATGAGATTAGGAATACCAAGTGAATTAATTCATAATACCAACTATTTTTTACTCTTTTTTGTATACTATATCATGAAAATTTTGACATATAATGCATAGACTCACATGTCGTGTAAAATTTAACGATAAATCATTCAATGAGAAATAAAAATTAGGAGTGATGTTTTGTTTCTTTAATCCACTAATGACTGATGTTTATATGGACATGCGGATAAAGCACTTGGATATTCAGACATTATTAGAGATAGACAGAACTTGTAATGGCTATCAAAAAAAAAATAAAAGAAAAGAAAAAACTATTTGAAAGTAGCTATATGTGTATATAATTGAAGAGAAATCTTATTGCAAACTAATAAATAAATCTTAATCAGGCAGCTAGTTAGACATTTTGTCAAGCAGATAGTGTGCATAATTTGTCTATTGCACTAACAAACACCAATAAAACAGAAACATATCATTCACATAACCAAACAAGAAATGTTGTGTACAAAGATTTCCTTAAAAAAAATTACAGGTATACACATTGCATTGCACACAAATATGGCTCAAAAGAAATTACTAATTCATTATCTTTCTCCAATAGAAATGGCAAACAACATCATGACAATAAACCAGTTGACAGATCGTACAAGAACTTGGAAAGCTCAACTTCGTGTGGTAGAAAGCAAGCACCACATACTCCCAAATCTGGCACAACAATACAGCGACTCATTCTAGCTGACACTAAAGTACATTTTTTTATATTATAATCAAATTGGATTACCTAAAATAAAATTTGAAGTATAAATATTTACTTACTAATTATGTTAAGAGATTTGATTAGAACAGTTACGTTGGTACTACGTTGTGCTCGAGAAAGCGCGACATATAATTGGTCATGTGAAAAAACAGTTTGAGGAAGATATATGCCTACATTGCCTAATGTTTGTTGAGATTTGTTAATTTTCATTGCAAAGCAAGATCGCACTGGGAATTGTTTTCGTTCGAATGGGAATGAGAAGTATTCTGTTTTTGCTGGTTGTAGTGGGATTCTAGGAATGAAAACAGCCTGTTACAATTTTTGCGTGGATGACATTAGATTTTAGGGATTTATATGAGCTGGACACCATTGCACATTCCAGCAAATGAATCTATGCTTCGAAGGAGCATGATTGGACAATGTTCTTTTAAATGTAATTCATGAGGTGGCATCCCATTTGGGGTTAAAGTATGAAGGAATTTTGGTTGACAACTGTGTTGATTGTCTTATGTTGGCTTGTCAAAGCTAGTATATGTGTGTAGCTTGCCTGGAAATTTATTGATCAAAATTGAATTGATTTCATTTCGTCGACAAATTCATTTTTTGGAGTTAAAATAGCACGTGATGTTAAGTATGTAAAGTCGGTAGCATTTTTTTCAAAATTTGGATAAACTAAATGTATTAGATTTTGTGTAGGATTGGTTTCATCTTCAATGGTAGCAAGCATATCTTCAAGTATGGTAATAATTTCCTCATTTGTATTTGTTTCATTGTCATTGCTTACTTGTAGAAGGAATCGCAAAATTGTGGGTCATGCAAGGCTCGAATATTTTATGTGAGATGAAGAATATGAAAATTCGGCCACAATACTGATTCCACTAAACTATTATTAATGCATTCTTTGCGTGTAGCTCGAGGAGTAATTGGTAAGACTTGGTGAAAATCGCCACCAAAGATTACAACTTTGTCAGCAAAACGGTTTTCATTAGAGCATATGTCACGAAGCATACTTTCAAAAGCTTCAATACTTTATCTTTTAGACATGGATGCTTCATCCCAAATAATCAATTTTGCTTTTCGAATAAGAATGGCTAAAGAACTTTGTTTGCTGACATTACAACCAGAGTAATTGTCTGCATCTAGGGGGATTTTAAAGCGAGAATGGGCAGTACAGCCACCTGGAAGATTAGAAGCTGCAATGCCAGTACTTGCTGTTGCTAGCACTATTAATCCTTTGGATCGTAATGTAGTCAATAATGCTTTATATAAGAAATTCTTTCTTATACCACCAGGGCCATCAATAAAGAAGCATCCGCTAATTTTTTCGGTGATATGATGCATAATGATGTTATATGTTATTCGTTGTTCATTGTTTAATAGATTTATGGTGGCAGGATCTTCATCAGATATTGGTATGTTTAGTTCAACTTCAATATCTTTGCTTGTTTTTTCTACAAGAATATAAGCTTTGTTATATGCTGGAAGATCATAATCACTAATTTTTTTGCCCATTGATTCAATGAAATTGGCAATGTGGTTAAGAGTGTGGCTTTGTATTTGATCATTTGTTAGATGTGGCATTTGCTTATAATCTTCTGATAAATTGTCATAAAATTTATCACATAATGTTCTTGGGTTGTTAGACTCACAGAACACTAACAATGTGGTGAACAAGCAGTGCAAAGCGAATGGCATTTGGAAGGTGCTTGCTTCAGTTAGGCATTCTTCAGTAGCATATCTTTTTCAAGTAAGCCATATTTTTCAGCGGCTTCTCTAAAGGAATTGTATGTTATTCCATTAATGGTACGCAAGTTTGTGAAACTCGTAGCTCCTTTAATATGTGTTAGAAGTATTCGTAAAAAATAACACTCTCCTTTTGAAGGGTTAGCTGCTACAACTCAACCAATTGTTCTGTGTTTTTTCCCAGGTTTCCAATGTTTGCTTTGATTGTTCCAAACATAATGTTCAGGAAATTCGCAATATAACAATTGTCGAGCATGTGAGCTTGAACTATTTGTTGAGAAATATTTTATGAGCATTGTTTTTGAGGCATGTTCTGAATTTAAAATGTTGTATAGGTTTTCATGTTGTCGAAAAGTTATTGATTGCATGTTTGGTAAGTACAATTTGAGGGCTATTACAGATAGCGAAATATCATTTAACGGAAATTTGAAAATATGCCATGCGGCTTTTGGTGGAGATATCCAACGACCATTTCGAAATGTGGTGATTTCATTAACTAAAGTTTCACTCTCATTTGCAACAAGTTGAAAAGCAACACGATCATGACCTTTGTATATATATTTGTAAAGATATTTTACTGCTTTTATTGTTGAGCAGATTTTGACATTAATATGGCAATTGAATTTAGCAAGTAAGTATGGATTATAAAGAGCAACCCATTGATTATCTGAAAGAGATCCACGAACATTGACAACTATTCCAGAGTTTCTTTTATAATAAGTTGGATAAGAGATTTCGCCACTTTTTGTCACTTTTGAAAATTCTCTAAGATATTTGTTCTTGCATTCATGTTTTTTGTTCATATCTACATTGTGTGGATTTAGAATTCCACATGGGCCATGCATCATATGTTTTACAACTACATTGTATAAATGTGGGTTTATGTTTTTGTCAGGAATTTTCGCAGAGATATATTTGTCATATTCATCAGGATTTAATATCTTCGCATGTCTTTTTAGAATGAGAAAGTGGATATGAGGAAGTCCATGCTTTTGATACTCAATGACATATGTGTAAGCAATTACAAGTCCAAAAAGTTCTTTTTCGATAATTTCAAATTTTAGCTCAGCTATTTTGGCATGAAAAATACAAGCAATAAGATCTGGTCTATTTTGAGCTTTTTCTATAGGATTTAATTCAACTTTGATTTCGGGCCAAGAAGAGTTGCATGTCATTGTCAGGAATATATTAGGTTTTCCATATCGTTGAACTAAAGTCATAGTATCTAAATAGCTTCACTTCATATCCCTTGGGCCACCAATAAATGATACTGGAAGAACAACTCGGCGACCTACATTTGATGCCTTCGTTTTGCCTAGTGTTACACTATCTGCAATTCCTTGATAAAAGTCAGCCCGAATAGTATCTTAGTTTGCTCGTATGTAATCTAGTCAAGTACTTTCAATCTTAAAGTACATGTCAACAATAAATTATTGTAATAATTGGCCAAAATGTAGTAAGATAGAAGGATTTGTTGATCTAATTTGCAAGAGGTAGCAATAGTACGCGCGACATGAAATTGGTGGCTGAGAAATCGCCGGTAATTAGGATGCTGCACTCGATAACAAATAATGAACATAAGTTTTATTAGTTAGTAAATTTTGTAGCAGTAGATAATTCTATATTTTGGAGGCATACATTTTGATTTGAATTATTTGTAATTTACTTTGTTTTTGTACACCCCAAAACTCTGATGAAATTGTTGGCAAAAACATTGAGTCAGAATTCTTTGTAGCAGATTTTTTTGATATGCTATTGTTTTTTTTTTCTTACACCACAATGTCATCCAATTTCGCCATAAGGAAATAATAGTGGATATTGGAGAGGATCATAACAACCATAGTAATGCAAAACTCTTTGGCTACCACCTGATTTTCGATGTACAATAATGTCACAAGTTTTGTTACTTGCAGTTTCTTCTTCGACCCAAATAGCTGCAACTTGTGAAGCAGTAGGTACATTGTATGTTCTTTGATCTAAGTTGGGGTTCGTGCGAATGACAATGCTTTGTTCTTCATCAATGTCAATATCTCTTAAGCTATGCAAGAATTGAACATAAGGATTTTGTGACAATATATTCATAATTGTTTGACTAATAGTTGGGCGTAGCTGAGGGGAAACTTGGCAACGATGTCGTAATTCATGATCAGTATCGAAGAAATAAAATTGAAGATATTTTGGAGTTGTATTGGTGATTCCAAGGAATTGATATAATGATATATTTGTCCTTGAGCTCAAAAAGTATATATGTCCTTTTGTTTTCTTGTTACATTAGTATCAAGTTTGACACCCATATAGGTAAAGCAAAAAGATTATTGTATGTACGAATATTAGTTCAAAAATGTTGGGCATCATCGTTGGGAGTAGTTAGCAATTCATATAGAGCTTCAGGTGGATGATTAGTAGCAAGTTGTATATTGTCTTTCTCACAACATGGTCCTCTAGGTTCGTATGCAAAAAGTTTTGCTTGATAAAATCGGCAAGATGATGTCTTGGGAAGAGAAGAAGCTTTGGATGGTGGAATTGAAAAGCTATGATAAATTCTTCGAGTTGTTCAAGGGCCTTCCATGACAATAAAAATATTATGTCAGTACATTTATTATAAAATATTTGTCAATTTGTGACAAAATATTGGATGCTTATGCTTCGGTGTTGGTTTTGCTAACATGTTTGCAGCACCAATTGTGAATGGTGTTCTTGCAACTGGGTTGGAGTGGCTTTTTGCAAGGATGAGCCACCTAATCTCGTAAAAAGATAATAAAGTTGTCAAACACGTAAGTTGAATATTTAAGATATACATATTTTTTTTGGACAATCAAATGAATAAATTTTTTCAGGTGATATCTGACAAACTTACCAGTTAGAGAGGGAGATACTATAATAACATTTTGGATTGTAGCACTTGAAGGAATTGCATGAATGCCACTTGTGCTTGTATTACTTGATGTTGAGGTAGTATCTAAACAATGTTTCGCACGAAAGTTAAAAAGAATTAATAGGTTCATAGTGGTAAGATTTGGACATTAGAATTTTTGGATTTTTTTTTTGTGGCTATAGATTGAATAATTTTACCATTGTTTACTGTTAATTGTGATTTAGCTTTTGCACGATTTTTTTTTTGATGTTGCGCCCTTTGTTTTTTTTGCTCATCCATTAATCGTGCATAATATGCACACTGACGTTCTCGATTCTTTTCACGTCGACAAGTTGGAAAATTATATTTGGTTATTACTTATGTTGTGACAAGGCTATGAGTATTTTAAGTTTAAACGTACCTGTTTGTTCATCGATATCACGTTTTATTTTGTTTTGTTGAAAATCACTCATGCTTGCATAAATACAAAAAAGACAACAATGTTTTTATTGTATCATATTTTCTAATAATATTGAAGTTCAAATGCATCATTTATTGACAAACTATAAAGCAGAAATTCAAAAATTATATATATATATATATTATCACAAATATACATAACTAACCTTTTGATGAAAAAGCGATCATGAATGCAAGCAAGGTTTAGTCTAACAAACCACCTTTGAAATAAAAGATTTCGGTAAGATTATTTAGATAACGCAAAAGCTTTGTTAACTATGTGGGATAAGCATTTTAAAAAACCAGAGAAGCAATCGAAAAATAGAAGAAAGAGAAATATTTAGTTGCATGTAACTTTCTTTATGTAATGTATACATACTATCATATTCATACAACATTCATTCTTAGTAATTCATGTTCATTTTTGAGTTGTTTTTCATTCTTTTGTGACTCAAAAATTGTTTGGGATTGAAATGTTTAGGGATTAGGAATTATATATATATTTGTTTTGATAAATAAAAAATTAGGAATTATATTTCAATCAATATGAAAATAGCAGTAGCAAAAATTCTTAAGACTAACTCAGGAATAGTACAATATTCATGTTGGTCTGTAGAAATGGTTCAATGAATTTAATATTTTTTTTGTGGTTTAATTTGATTTTCTTTTGGTCATAATTTTTTTTTCTTTGGTTGGAACTCATAATTTTGGACTTGTATTTTTTGAACTTTTCTTTCTAAGTAGATTTTCAAGGCCTTTTTTTTTTTTTTTTTTTTTTTTTTCCTGCCTCTTTGGTTTACTTGGTTTCTTATTATTTCTTAGGCGTTCTCTCTCCACGTGTAATCCTTTTTTTTTTTTTTTTTGGATTTGTGAACTTGATAATTCAAGCCTTTTTTTGATTTCTTTAGTAATTGTTTAGCAAGTCTGTCTGAACTTTTCCTTCTAATTCTTACTATTGCAAATTCAGTCACTCAACTCTTGGGTAAGGTTCATTCACTTGTTCAAAAAAATCCAAGCTTCTGTCCCCATGCTTGTTGTCTATATATTTATGGATGTCTTTGTAAACAATTTATTCTTTATGCTTTAATGTTAATTTGATATATTAATTCTGTTTTACAATTGTGGTTGATTATAAATTTGAGGAGTACATTATTTTCATTAGCAAGACCATATTCATGTTCATCTAGTGCCATTCTTTATTCTTTTGTGACCCAGAAATTATTTGGGATTGAAATGTTTAGGGATTAGGAATTATATATATATATATATATATATTTTGATAAAAAAAAGGATTAGGACTTGTATTTCAATCAATATGAAAATAGCAGTAGCAAGAATTCTTAGGACTAACTCAGGAATGTGTCAGAAGTTAGAAATATTTTTTCTTTGCCGTATTTGTGAGTTATGTTAATTTTTTGAGCATACACCATCAAGTTGAATAACTGATCAATAGGATCTTAATTTTCTGGGCATTCTACAGATTAATAATTTTCTGGCCATTCTCCTATCAAGTATGGCATTGATGGATTGGATGAGGATTCAATTGCACTGTAGTTCTTGACACAAGATTTCAAGCTTCTTTTTTCCTCTCTTTGGGAAAATAAATAAATGTTCATATGAGGTTGAAATAGCTCTGTGTTTTTTTCATTTTTTGTGTTTAATTTTTGGTGTGTTGGCGGTAGACTAAGCTTTCTCATGTTTTACATAATATTTAAAACTCAGGTGTTTTTTGTAAGCTGTACAAATTTCTGGTTTCTCTTTTTTTTAAGTTATTTTATTTATTTATTATTATTTCTTTTCCACTTTAAAATAGTGGGTGAGTATATCTGAACTATGGAAAAAGTGTTACAACTTTGCAATCTAAGAAGGTAAATTTCTTGGAATTGACCAAACCCTTTCGGTACTAATGGTTCAATCGCTATTATTTCTTGCCCTGCTTCTATAGATTACTTGCTTTCCTATTATTTTTCCTTGTTTGATATTTTGGCATTTTCTATTAATATATTATTGAAATCCTAAAATCACATTCAAAATAAAATCTTAAATTATTGAAATCCTAAAATCACATTCAATTGCATTCATGTTCATATCATAGGCACGAAAGACAGTAATGCACAAACGTTATAACCAAACGGTTAACTTTATGTTAATTTTTTGAGCATACACCATCAAGTCGAATAAGTGATCAATAGCATCTTAATTTCCTGGGCATTTTACTCATTAATACTTGATAGAGCTAAATCTCAGAACCATTTTCCTATCAAGCATGGCATTGATGGATTGGATGAGAGTTCAATGACACTGTAGTTTTTGACACAAGATTTCCTCATTTGATATTTTGGCACTCTCTAATCATAAATTATTAAAATCCTAAAATCACATTTAAAGTAAAATTTGAAAAAATTTAACTGCTCAAATCAATCTTAAAAAATTCAACTATTCAAATCAAAATCATTCATCTACGTGAACTAAATCAGGTTTAGATAAATGTTCTTCCTGCTCATAAGCAAAAATTTGTTGGCTGCCAAACGTTAGTTATCAACTACTAAAAGTTTGTGTTTCTATCTAAGCAAAAATCACTGGCAAATTTTAATTGGTGGATCTCAATTGATATTGTTTACAATATGGTTATGTCTTAGATGGAAAACAAATACTCTGGAGTGTAGAGCTATTCTTTATCCTTTGATTTTAATTTTGATATATTAATTCTATTTTACAAATGTGGTTAATTATAAATTTGAGAAATTCATTATTTGCATTGGTGAGACCATATTCATGTTCATCTTTGTGTTATAACCTAACAGTTAAGTTTATGTTAGTTTTTTGAGTATACACCATCAAGTTGAATAAGTGATCAATAGCATCTTAATTTTCTAGGCATTCTACTCATTAATATTTGATATAGCTAAATCTCAGAGCCATTTTCCTATCAAGTATGGCATTGATGGATTGGATGAGGGTTCAATGACACTGTAGTTTTTGACACAAGATTTCAAACTTCTTTCTTCCTTTCCTTGGGGAAATAAATAAATGTTCATATGAGATTCAAATAGCTCTATGTTTTTCATTTTTTGTGTTTAATTTTTGGTGTGTTGGTGGTATAGTAAGTTTTCTCATGTTTTTTTTTTTAAATTTCTTTTCCACTTTAAAATAGTATCACATCATTGTCGGTCAGAGTTTGGATGACAGTGTTGGTTTTTAATTTCCTCTTTCAAGTAGTGTTCGCTATCAAAATGGTCTTGTTCAGGTGAGTAAAAATTCTATTTTGTGATTAGCTCCATTTCTAATGCCCATGAAGTTGAAGAAGAGCCTTAGACAATGTTAGTTAACAATTAAACAATAACTTATATGGCTTTTTAGTGTCTAAGATTGCACGTCTTTCATTAGTTTGCTTCATATTGTTTTTTTTGTGATTTATATGTGTGTGTGAGTGATTTTCTGACCACACTGCAATCTTAGTATCCAGCTGGAGAGCACCGGCAGAATAGATGACACCTGACTAACTTGCAACAGAAAGGGAAGACTCTGATGGTGGTTCGCCACCCGGGTGTACTCCGACAATCAAGTCAGTACTCAATATCTCTCAAAGATAATCAATAGTGCTAAACTTTCTAGCTTGAGCATAAAAAGCATATCTTAGACTCATGGAGGTGCCTCTCTTTTATAGTTACCTCAATCCTAATCCCAATAGAAGCCTGACTTCTATAGATTCTTATTCAGTACTTACTTTGGACTCCTCAAGAGATAAAAATAAACTTCCTAAGAGCTTTATCCTTATCTTGGCTAAGTCTCCTCTTTATTCTAGGACTTTTGTCCCTTATCCCTTATCCGCTTATCTCGTATTCCGATATCTTCAGAGATAGCCTCGGCCTAACTGAGATGACCTCGGCATAACGACCAGGACACGTGGCACCTCGGCTGACACATCGGCGTCACCTTGCCATATGTTGGTACTCAGATAATATATCCCCACAACTGCCCCCTAGGTTCTATTGGACTCCTCAAGAGATAGTTTTATCCTTATCTTGGCTAAGTCTCCTCTTTATTCTAGGACTTTTGTCCCTTATCCCTTATCTGCTTATCTCGTATTCCGATATCTTCAGAGATAGCCTCGGCCTAACTGAGATGACCTCGGCATAACGACCAGGACACGTGGCACCTCGGCTGACACATCGGCGTCACCTTGCCATATGTTGGTACTCAGATAATATATCCCCACAACTGCCCCCTAGGTTCTATTACCTCGACATTCTGAGGTAATGGAACCTACATTGTTCGTCCATCTGTGCCCTTCTGTCCGAGATCAAATTCGCCGATCTCAAGGTTCCCTGGACTTTACTGTCCACTTGTGTCAAGTATCCAGTTTCATACTTTCCAAGTTGCTTGAGATCGCACCTCCTAACCGAGGTTCCGGTTCCATTAATTCGTAAACTTCAAGAGCTTTGCAACTGCTCCATTCACACTCTCTGGTGGGCTCCTGATTTCCAGTCATCTATTTGACTCCGGCGATTTTCATATCGGCGTTCATTTCACTTGGTAATTCAGTTATTCTTTACTTGCTTTTAAGCTCAATCTTTCATAACTCTTTTGTTTTACTTCGAATCTATTTATTTGCCATCTGTTACCTTCTATTTTCGCCTGTCTTCAAGTTTTGAATTGTTTATTGTTTGAATGTCTGGCACTGTTCTTACCATATCCGTTTTTTGTTGCTAGCATCGTGTCTGGGTCATTACTTTCTTGTTCTTCACATACTTACTTAGTGCTTGTGCACTTGGCTTTATTCTTGAACTTTGTTGTCTTCTTGATTCTGAATTTTCTCTTCTTGTTTTTCTTGTTGTATTTCCAGATTCTTGCCTTCGTTTCTGTTTTCTATATAGTCTTAGAACCACGTTCCTTTTTTGCAATTGATGCCGAGATAATGGTAAAGAAGCTCCCCCAACTGATTGTCGAGGCTGAACCACTGCCAACTATTGAAGCAGATCATTCCGACGTTCTTACTTTAGTCCCTCGTTCTTAGGGTCTTCATTTTTGTACTTTTGTTTTTTTTGCATATATAACCTTTTTGCTTCTGAAAAATGTCTGTCGTTGGCCGATGTGCTACTGCTTTGATCTTGAACAAGGAATCACTTTACCAGGTCGAAGTGCCTTTTTTAATGCACGTTTGTGTTTTTCTGAATGTTGAATGTTTTTTTCTACTGACTGCCTGTATGCTTTTCCATACTTAGAATTTTTTTAACTTTTTTCGAATATATTATGCAAATCACTTCGGGGTAGTACACCTCGGATAGGCATCACTTCGGAATTATCATCAGGTGGACACCTCAGATCAACATAACCTCGGTATTTTATTTCTACAAGTGTGCTCTTCAAGTGTTGCTTCCTTATTTGTACTTGCCTTCTTTTATACATGTTTCTCCTTTCCCGACTTTCTAAGTTTTTAACAAGCTAGTTGGTCATCTTGGATGATTATATTTTGAAAATGTCTTCCGGTGTAATCTCGGCTATAACAAACTTGTAAATTGCTAAAAATTTCAACAAGTGTTAACATTCCTTGCTTATTCCTTCTTCCTGTCTACTAATGTAAACATAAGTTGCACTGACCCTTTCAAGCCGATGTGTTCTTCTTTTTACTCTTGTATGCTTAATAATTTCCATGTCTTCAAAGTACACTCTAACTGTGCAATCTCCTCGGGGTGTAATACCTCAGTTGCACCCACAAATCAGTTTTTCCCAGCCTTGGCTTAACACTTAAAATAATATTTTCATAAGTGTTTATTTACAACTTAATACTCCACTTTTAGCAAGACTTCTGTCTTCAAATTTCTTCAAAGTCTTGGCAATATGGTAATCCCGGCAAGTATGTAGATACTTCTTTCAACATAACCTTGGCTTAACTTGTAAATTTTTATCAAAAATTTCTACAGGTGTTTAAACCAATCTTTTTTTCCGACTTAACTTCAACTTGTAAATTCTCTCAGAATTTCAACAAGTGTTAATCTTCGTTTCGGTTTAACTTCAACTTGCAAACTTTTCTCAAATTTAAACAAGTGTTAAACATTATCTCGGCTTAATTTCAACTTGTAAACTTTTCTCAAGTTTTAACAAACGTTAAACATCATCTCGGTTTAACTCTGCTTGTAAACTTTTCTCAAGTTTCAACAAGCGTTAAACATCATCTCGGTTTAATTTCAACTTGTAAATTGCTATAAATTTCAACAAGTGTTAAACATTATCTCGGTTTAACTTCAACTTGTAAATTGCTACAAATTTCAACAAGTGTTAAACAATAATCTCAGTTTAACTTCAACTTGTAAATTGCTATAAATTTCAACAAGTGTTAAACATTATCTTGGCTAACTTCAACTTGTAAATTGCTACAAATTTCAACAAGTGTTAAACAATAATCTCAGTTTAACTTCAACTTGTAAATTGCTACAAATTTCAACAAATGTTAAACATTATGTCGGTTTAACTTCAACTTGTAAATTGCTACAAATTTCAACAAGTGTTAAACAATAATCTCAGTTTAACTTCAACTTGTAAATTGCTACAAACTTCAACAAGTGTTAAACATTATGTCGGTTTAACTTCAACTTGTAAATTGCTACAAATTTCAACAAGTGTTAAACAATAATCTCGGTTTAACTTCAACTTGTAAATTACTACAAATTTCAACAAGTGTTAAACAATAATCTCTCTTCTATTTTCCCCCTGCATGGCTTTCACATGCTCTTTTATGGACCTTATAAAAGGTCTTCAACCTGGCTAACTGCAGTCTGACCTTGTATGTTTTCTTTTTATCTTCTGGGATCTGAGATCTGCTCACTGAGCTCTTCTCTTCTCGGGCTTAAGTGCCGAGGTCTTGTCTGCTGGAATCTTGGATCTGTTCTCTTAGTTTGAGCTCTTCTCTTCTCTTCTCGGACCTACTCATCTAGGCCGAGATCATGCCTTCTGGGATCCGGGATCCAGGATCTGGAATCCGAGATCTGCTCACTTAGGCTGAGCTCTTGTCTTCTCGAACCTACTCATCTAGGCCGAGATCATGCCTTCTGGGATCTGGGATCCAGGATCTGGAATCCGGGATTTGCTCACTTAGGCTGAGCTCTTGTCTTCTCAAACCTACTCATCTAGGCCGAGACCATGCCTTCTGGGATCCGGGATCCAGGATCTGGAATCCGGGATCTGCTCACTTAGGCTGAGTTCTTGTCTTCTCGGACCTATTTATTTAAGCCAAGATCTTGTCTTCTGAGATCCGGGATCCAGGATCTGGAATCCGGGATCTGCTCACTTGGGCTGAGTTTTTCTATACTTGAATGTCATCTCCTTGGGAGCACTCATGCCCCCTGTCTTTGCGTCCTTTTTGGAAGGGTCTTCACTCTGTTTATGTCGACACATTCTCCATCTTTGCTAAACTCGTCGTTTCTGATACGTTGATCTTGTACAGTGATGGCCATCTATTCTCCTTTCTTTCCCACAGACGGTACCAAATTGTGTGAGTGATTTTCTAGCCACACTGTAAGCTTAGTATCCAGCTAGAGAGCACCGACAGAATAGATAGCACCTGACTAACCTACAACAGAAAGGGAAGACTTCGGTGGCGGTTCGCCACCCGGGGGTACTCCGACGATCAAGTCAGTACTCAATATCTCTCAAATATAATCAATAGTGCTAAACTTTCTAGCTTGAGCATATAAAGCATATCTTAGACCCATGGGGGTGCCTCTCTTTTATAGCTACCTCAATCCTAATCCCAATAGAAGCCTGACTTCTATGGATTCCTGTTCAGTACTTACTTTGGACTCCTCAAGAGATAAAGATAAACTCCCTAAGAGCTTTATCCTTATCTTGGCTAAGTCTCCTCTTTATTCTAGGACTCTTGTCCCTTATCCCTTATCTCCTTATCTCGGATTTCGATATCTTCGGAGATAACCTCGGCCTAACCGAGATGACCTCGGCATAACGACCAGGACACGTGGCACCTCGACTGACACGTCGGCGTCACCTTGCCACGTGTTGGTACTCAGATAATATATCCCCATAATGTGGGTTATAGATTTGTAGCAATTGAATATGTTTGTGTTTGATAAATTTCTAAGAAGGTAAATTTGTAATCATATTTTTTTAACTAAGAAAGAAAATTTCTAATCATAAATTTCTCCTAGTTTGATATTTTCGCATTCTCGAATCATAAATTATGGAAATCCTAAAATCACATTCAAAGTAAAATTTGAAAAATTTCAACTACTCAAATCAATCTTAGAAAATTCAACTGTTCAAATCAAAATCATAGCAATCTTAAAATCACATGTAAATTACATCTAAATTTTAACTATTATGGTTTCTAAAGTTCATTATGATTTTCTTCTTTTCCTAGAAGCATAAAAACATCATCTAGGTGAACTAAATCAGGTTTAGATAAATGTTCTTCCTGCTCATAAGTACAAAGTTGCTGGCTGCCAAAGGTTAGTTATCAACTACTAAAAGTTTGTGTTTCTGTCTAAGCAAAATAAGTGGCCAATTTTAATTGATGGATCTTAATTGATATTGTTTACAATAAGGTTATGTCTTGGATGGAAAACAAATACTGTGAGGTGTAGAGCTATTTAGATGAAGGCAATATGTGCAACTACATAACCTCCAAATTTGGACATATTTTGTCACAAATATGTTATTGACAAATTAGTAAGATAAAAAACATCATGATATAATTTTAGGCTCAATTTTCCTTGCTTAAATATTTGCTGGCCACTTAGACATTGGGATAAGCTGTTTTGATTGTAAAGTTGGATTGATAAATTAAGGAAGTTTATGAAAGTGAAAGTACATATGAGAAATCAATTTGTTGAGGGTTTTTTTTTTTTCCTGCTCTTTTTGTTGCTGGTTTGCCCCTCCCCTCCCCCCCTCCTTTTTTTTCCCCCTGGTTTGCCCTTTTTTCCCCCTAGTTAGCTGTGTTTTTTTTTCCCTGCTCCTCTTTTTTTATTTTTCGTCCTCATTCTTTGCTTATTTCTTGGTTGATTGGCAAGACTCTTTTTAAAGAGGTTTGCATACTTGATTTTTTTTTATTTTTTTTTGGGCTCTATTCAACATTATGTGTTCTTGAATGAAGTTGTTTTTCAAATGTTTGAATACTTGTAGTTCTTAGGATATCTTTCTCTCAATTATCCTATCAAATATTTAGTTCTCAAACCATTCACATTCCACGTTATTCTTTTTTTTTAAACCATTCACATTCACATTTCACATTATTCCATTCCCTTTATTTTTACACATTCCCAATCAATTGTGTTTGAATTTTTTTTTTTTATCCATTCACATTTCATTAAATTCAATGAAAAATTCAACTATTCAAATCAAAATCATACCAATCTTAAAATCACATGTAAACTACATCTACATTTTAACTATTATGATTTTTCAAGTTCATTATGATTTTCTTCTTTTCCTAGAAGCATAAAAACTTCATCTAGGTGAGCTATATCAGGTTTGGAGAAATGTTCTTCGTGCACATAAGTAAAAGGTTGCTAGCTGCCAAAGCTTAGATATCAACTACTAAAAGTTTGTGTTTCTATCTAAGCAAAATCAGTGGCAATTTTTAATTGGTGGATCTCAATTGATATTGTTTCCAATAAGGTTATTTCTTGGATGGAAAACAAATACTGTGGAATGTAGAGCTATTTAGGTGAAAGCAATATGTGCAACCACATCGCTTCCAAATTTGTACATATTTGGTCACAAATATGTTATTGACAAATTAGTAAGATAATTTCATTTACATTCATTAAGTCCCAACATCATGATATGGTTTTATGCTCAATTTTCTAGGTTTAAATATTTATTGGCCATTTAGACATTGGGATAAGTTGTTTTGATTGTCAAGTTGGGCTTCCTTTTTCTTTTTTTTATCTTGGTTTGCCTTTTTTTTTTTTTTTCCCTGCTCTTGTTTTCCTAGTTTGCTGGGTTTTTTTTTTCCTACTTTTTTTTTTCCTCTCAACATCAAGGTAGATTTTAAGTGGATTTTTCAACAGCTTTAAATTGTAAGTCCAGAACTTGTTTTTCAAGTTGCTTTTCATCCTTTGCTTATTTCTTAGTTGATTGGCAACACTCTTTTTAAAGAGTGTTTGCATACTTGAATTTTCTTTTTTTTTTTTTTTTGCTCCAATTAAAGTGTATGTGAGAAATCACTTTTCACTGCCAATAGCTTGTTCTTGCCACTACTATATTCATATACTTCAAACCATGAGTCCTAATCCCGAAAAATTTCAATCACCAATTAATTTATGGGTCACAAAAGAACAATTGTCATATACAACTTTCACTGCCAGTAGCTTTGTTAATTTTTTCTTAGGATTTGATCAAACACATGGTGAACAATGTATGGAAACCAAAATATCTCAATCTGTTAGTCAAACATATTTGCAAATATACGGTGGACCAATCATCTCATAACAAAACAAACACAGCATCAATAAAATAAGCCCAATGTATGGAAGCCAAAACATCTCAATCTCTTAGTTGAACATATTTGCAAACACATGGTGGCCATGTCATCTCATAACAAAACAAACACAACCTCAATAAAATAAGCCCATGAATGTTTATCATAACAAAGACAGAGAGACAGAGAGAGACAAAGAAGATGAGCATATCGGTTACTTTGTTTGCTACAGATGCAGATAGCACCAATATCAACAGCAGAAGGTATATATATAATCCTATACACTTGGCCAGCTGAAGCAAATCATATGTAAAACAATCGGTGAGTTGCAAATTGGAAAATAAGAACCAAATAATTTCTGAATACCAATTCATTACTCAGTATGAATCACCTGCTTGATTCTGCATCTTGAGAAAAACACGAGGGCAAACAGGGAAGGAAAAAACAAACCGAACCGATTCACCAAACAGGGGATGTATGGACATACATATAATGAGCTATTGTCGCATAACCCTTGCGCATGCACCATCATCACCGTTTGAGAAAGACAACAAAGCACACCGTCTCAACTCCTTGGAACTCACAAGTCAAGGGAAACAGTCATCAGAAGAAACTTCTAGTGGCAGATGTTTGTAATTTTGTTCCTATGTTGAAACTTCAACCAGCCAATATATTAGGGCACTGTTGGCTTTTTGGCTTTTCGAAGGGTATTTTTGTGAATGTGAGCGTGCCAGCAAGGATCAATCAGTCCTTACAGAAATTGTGATTGCCAACCAATTATCAGACGATTGTGTTTTAGTTCTTTTCAGCCTCAATGAAGAGGACTTTTACTGGTGGCTTAACTTAGGAGAAATTAAGAAAGAAAACAGTAATATGAAGAACAATTGAAGTATTTCATAAAAATGAACACTTACAACGGTCCGAACTCAGCCTCGGAGAGGTTTACAACAGCAATCTACTTGAATCTACTTAAAGCTACTCCCATGAATCGAAGTGCAGTGCTGGTATTTAAAGTGCAGGTATTTAAAGAACAGGTATTTAAAGACTGGAAATGCCATTTACAGTATACTTTTCCTTTCAGTTCACCTGGAGATGGTAATTTTACTCCTTTAGGTAACTTAAGGAAATTAGCCGCGAGCAAATGATCAAAGATGTCATCTGCTTTTGTTAAATCGAAAGAGTATTTTCTGTGAAAGTCTTTCTTTTTAAACTGCTGGTCTATAGTTGTATCCTTATGAATTAATGCTTCACAGATTACAGGTTCTTTGCCTACAATCTCTGCTGCATCTATTTCATAATTAGGATCTCTATAATATGTCTTATATGATGCATTATTTCGATCTTGTTCCTCTTCTAATAATGTTTCATATCGAGACACCTTATAGGTCAGTTCGACCAAATCTCTGAATTCAGTTGAATCAAACTTCTTTCGAAGCCTGAATTCTAAACCATTTTGAGCCAATCTGATGAATTCTGGTTCTGGCAGGATGACTCTACATATTCATCCAAATTGACCATTTTTTTTTTTCGAAGAGTAATATGTATAAAAAACCAACAATTGGTTCTGATGCTTTGAACAGTGTTTCTCATACTCAGAGAATATTAGGGTTTGCTCCGAAGGTCGTTACTTTGATTCATAATCCCTAAACAGGTCTTTAAACCCTTTGAAATAGACCAATAATCAAGCAATTTAGCACCTTTACGCATATAATAGGCTTCGAAGCCGGCTTATGTATTTCGAAGCCGTTGTTATTTAATTTTTTGGCGCCAACATCTTGTCTTCGAAGCC
>NW_021025258.1:1064363-1094664 GCF_004153795.1 Camellia sinensis
GCATATACCGATGCAGCTGTGACGCTGCCTGACAGATTCAAAATGCCGCACATTGATCGATTTGATGGGTCCGGAGACCCCATGGTGCACCTGAGATTGTTCTCAGACATCTTAAGGCCAATGGGCCTCAGCAGACTTCAGAAGCTGTCTTTGTTCGGCCGAACCCTGTCAGGTGTGGCGGCCATTTGGTATGCCAAATTAGAAGATGATGTCAAGAGAAACTGGGACGAGATGGACGAGGCCTTCATTACGCAATACTCATACAATACACAAATCGAGATTACAACCCGTGATCTCGAGACAACAAGACAAGAGCCTAAAGAGAGCTTCTCAGAATTCGTGACTAGATGGAGGGACAAGGCTTCAATGATGACCCTAAGGCCTACAGACAAAGACTAGATTCGGATGATTGTGCACAATCTTCAGCCGAAGTTGATGCAAAAGATGATTATACTACCCTTCCCTACCTTTTCTGATCTACATGAAATGGGAGTGCAGATTGAGGATGCCTTAAAGCAAGGCTTAATTGATAATGACCGGGAGCAACCCCGAAGAACTTTCAACCGCAACACTAATGCAGGTCCGAGCGGTACTACAACTACAAGAGCCTCCGAAGTGAGCATGGTCACCACCAACCCCCCTCCAAGAACCATGGCAGCTGCGCCATTCTCCGGCGCGTCCAGAAGCCATACCCAAACGGCCAAGTACCCACCCAAAAACACAAGAACCTTCGCTCCACTATATATGCCCCTATCCAAAGCTCTAGGGGTTTTAATCAGAAAAGGGCATCTGAAGCCCTTAGAAACGCGGCCCCTACCAGAAAGACTTCTCCCTACCCACAACCCAGCCAAATATTATGCATTTCACCAACAGCACGGTCATGACACCGATCTGTGCTTCCGATTACGTCATGAGATTCAAGATCTCATTGATAACGGGGTGATTCTGCCTCCCGAGAAACCCAATGTTACAACAAACCCTCTCCCCACACATAACCAAGCTCCACCGCCTAAAAGGATCAACTTCATCCAAACTGGGGTCGTGCCTTACGATCCTAGCATCTATATCACTCCTTCCCACCTGCCTAAACCAGAGGTACTCCTTCCCGACTGCACCGACTTGTGCATGATGGACACGTCCATGACCCGACCTAAGCCAATGGTGGTAACTATCGAGAACAAGGGAGAGGAGATCCCAAAGGAGAAGAAGGTTGTTGAGTCAAAATCTACAGAATCTGGGAGTCGTGTTGAGAAGACATATAGTCCGGGTGACTACATTTCATCAATAGACCAGGATGGGCCAGATGTGGAATTACCAGCAGGAGGAGAACTGTGTGTGATCCAAGGGGATAGTCTGGGACGGGGAACAGATGATTTAAAGGCTGTGGAAGAAGACCTTGCCAATCTCCAGTTTTACAGTGACCAAGATCGAAAGGGCGCAGCAATCAACTGGTTTGACTATGAGGAATCAGCAGAGGCCACTAGGTGGTTAGATGATCAACCATATGTAGTGGAAGAATTCCAACCAGGACAGAGTCCGACAGGGGCACGAATGTCGGTGATAGTCGAAAGAGTCAGAGAACAGAATACATCGCCGGAGAGCGCCGGTGTTAAGAATTCCGCTCGAGATTGGAGCATTCTGAATGCAGGAATTATTGAGCAGCCAGCTGTGTTGATACGGTCGAAACAAGAAAGATTTGAAGATCCCGCGAGAATCAGAAAGGCAAAGGCTCATGTATGGGCTGAAATTGCTGTGTGCGCAGGAACAGAGAATGCTGCGAGCGTAGGGGTGGAAGATACCGCGAGTGCGAGAACAATCATGCCAGAACCAGACAGGTGTCTATCGACTGCTGATGGAATGTGTTGGGAAAATGAAGATTTTTGTCTTGCCCATACGGACGAAGATTGGGGGAACAACCAGCCCAATGACACCTGGTACCTTGGAGAAGTCGACCACATGACAAGAAGCGGACGGTATTTCAAGCCCCCACACCTAGACCAGCCGGAGACATCTGGGAAAGGTAAGGAAGCTGAGAGACAGAAAGAGAAGCAAATCGAAGAAGAGGCTGTACTAAAGCAGTTAAAAAGATACAGGCAGACATCTCCATCTGGGGACTGCTTATGGCATCACGAGTGCACAGACAGGCTGTCCTATCAGCCATGGACAAGGCAAAGCTTTCGATAGAAACTACGCCAGAACAACTAGTAGGCTTAGTTTTTCCGGGAGGAGCTACCCCGATGTTGACCTTTTCGGACAAAGAACTGCCCCCTGAGGGTGCGAACCACAACAAGCCACTTTACATCTCCGTGGAGTGCAGAAATAAATGGATACTGCCACCTGAGGGTGCGAACCATAACAAGCCACTCTACATCTCCGTGGAGTGCAGAAATAAATGGATACCCGTGGTGCTTGTCGACACAGGGTCCGCCATCAATGTATGTCCGGCGAGGACTGCCTATGCAATTGGCTTGAAAACTGTGGACTTCGTACCAACAGCCCAGGTGATTCGGGCATACGACAATACAAGCCGAGAAGTCATGGGAACAGTGAAGATCCAGACCAAGGTTGGGCCAGGGCAGCATGAAATTGACTTTCATATCCTAGAGGTTCCCGCCACTTTCAATCTACTGTTGGGGCGGTCGTGGCTGCATCAAGTCAAGGCAGTCTCTTCTACCTTGCATCAAATGGTAAAATTCCCCTATGGAAAGGGAGTAGCCATTGTTTTTGGGAATTCATCAATCCATCCACCGCCGGAAGTATCTACGCCAGTTTTGGAAATTGAGCATGGCATGGAGGACGTGTTTGTGTCAGGTTTCACCCTTGCTGAGGCTCGGGTTGTACAGGACATCATGGCCACTAACGAGGGGGTATATGTCAGTGCCCAAGCGGTATACCTCATGAACAAGCTTCAACATATCCCCGGGATGGGATTGGGAAAGAGCGGCCGGAAGGGCATCGCAGCATTGGCCGAGGTGCCACATAACCCACATACCTTTGGCTTGGGTTATCTGCCCACCAAGGAGGATTGGACAAGGAAAGGAAAGGAAATGGCTGGAAGAGCCAGAGCGAAACAGATGGAAAAGTCTTTTGACTTAATGCACCGGCCCATTCAAGGTACCCTGAACGGATGCTTCGTCCGGGAGGGGGAGGACTTTCCGTTCTGTGGCTTTCCAGAGCCGTGGCTGAACGCGGAGAGGAAGCGCGTGCCGGGGTTTGAGATTTTCTTTGACCTGCAGTTACCTGGGGATGATGTTGCTGAAGAGCAGACAGACCCATTAGCTAAGGCCGAGCAGAGTAAGGAAGTGCAGTCTGAGGACGCTGAAAATGAAATGGGGGTAGCGCTGGCATGTCTACTTTCAGATCCTCCAATCGAACAGAAGTGCTTGAATGGCTGTGGATGGAGGTTGAATTACCTAGATTGGGATAAAGCATTAAAACTGTGAGTTTTAAAGCCCACTTGATAGTGGCAAAACCATCTTTTCTAAAAGCCCACTCGAGGGTGGCAAAACCTGCATTTTAGCCTACTTGCGAGTAGCAAACCATCTTCAAAACGAACATGCAATGTTTTGTTCCAATTTAGGCGATTTGGTCTATACTTGTTTGCTGTGCGCATAACATAGTAATTCTAGGCTAATAAATGGAATAAGAACACATAACGTTTTCAAAAACGGATATCACGGTTAGTAGAGGCCGATCTTCGGATCGGGCAAGAGGGGGTGCTCATAGCTGACCTTCCCCAATCGTACCCAAGTTCTTGAGGTAGGTGAGCCGAGGCAACTTTGGTGATGACGGACACGTGGCCTTTGGCACCGAGTCAGGGTTTCCTAAATTCCCCCATAAAAAATATTTAGGTGGCAACTCTGTATCTGGCAAAGCAGTCCATGTTTGGCACTTCTTTTCAAAAATCTGTTTCTCAAAACGATTTGCCGGATTTGGACTCTTTGGTTCAGATTAAGAACCGTGACACAAATTGAGTCCGAACTGTAGCACGAAGGCCTCACGCGGACGCGTCTACAACATGTGACGACTCTTGACATAAGTAACTTGGCATAACGTCCGGCCAAGTTGAAACCATTTTAAGCCTTTTTTTTTAAGTGTGTTGATCCAAGTTTTAAACCAATTTTATTAGGCCTTGCCATTCTTTAGTCCATTTGTCCATGGTGATGTTTAAAGTCCTCTAAACAAGAAGTAATGTCAAACAAGAGGTTCTTCTAAAGCATGAGGGAAAGGCCACACCGTTGGCAATGAATCTTTGGAAAGATTAAGCCATCAAGTAGGAACTTTTCTTACATGATTCGAACAATCTCAATTGGTTGAAATCATTCTCAAGTATGAAAGAGATGAATGATGGATTGATGGATTGATTATTAAACTTAGACTCCAAACATGGAAATGAACAAAGAAAGCTTAACAAGTAACAAGTATGCCAACTTATGAGATCACAAATGTACTAAACAATGCATGAACCAATTAAAAAGGCTTGGACAACCTTAAAACAGCCCTTAATACATGAAAATCAGAGGTAGAACATGCATGAAAAGAGCTTGAAAAGCTAGATAATAAAGAAGAGAATTAAGGCTAGTAAGCAAGGATAAGGAGGGTGGCTAACCCCTCCACCTTTGAAGCTTTAAAACATGGTTTTTAGCCTTTCTAAACCTCTAAAAGTCAGTGTAAATATCAAAGAAAAATGGTGAAAAAAAGAAGGTTTAAGTTATAAGCAAAGGTATAAAAAGAGCAAACTCTCTCTACCCTTTTGGTAACTCTTCAAACCCAACTCCAAACACTTCAAATGAGTTCAAAACAACTCAAAACAGCAAGAACTATGAAGTAAGTGATAGAATTGAAGGCAAAAGAGAAGAATACAAGCTTATACCTTTCAAGGGGTAAGCTTGTTGTTGATGCTTCAAACTTGATTTCAATGCACTCTCAAGCTTGAATTATACTTCTCCAAGATCAACCAAGGCTCTAGGGTGTTAAGACAAGGTTGTGTATAGTGTATAGAGGTGGTATAAACAAGGTTGTGTATAGTGTACAGAGGTGGTATAGAGGAGACAAGAGCTCTCAAGGTGTATCTATGACTTCTAGATTTTTATTCAACCCTCAAAACAATCCTAGAGCTTCGGTTTTATAGAATTCGAGCTCAAAAGGTGATAAATATCTTCAAAAATAGACAGTTGGCGGCCTTCCACCCAGAACAGTGTTTATCGCCATCGAGGGTCGGCAGGCTATTCATAGCCACGGCCGGCCATCACTGATGCACGGCCGGGCCTTGATAGCCTCCCCTGTTTTTTTGGTTCAAACTCAGCTTAGGGTAGGAAAACATCCAAAAATAAAACTCATGGATTCAAACAAGTTAAATGTTAATGATTTGAGGTTATTTCGGGAACCTGATTGAATCTGAATTGCTGCGAATTCATAATTCAACTTTCATCATCAAGTGTATTGAACCAAGCGCCTAAGTCTTACGGGTGGTCAAAAATGGGGTGTCTACACTGGGACGATGTTGGCCAACCAAGTCAGGTGCTCAGATACTAACAAGAAACCTACCTCGATCTGTTTGGTGACCTCTTTGTTGATATTCAACGCCCAATCCGAACGAATTTTACGCAGCTTCTGCTTGACTGGTCAAGCCTCGGATTCAAAAGGGATCCGATGCTGTACAATCTCAGGATTGATTCCAGGCATATCTTCATAGAACCACGTGAAAACATCTTTGAAATCTTTTGACAAAATGATTAAACGCTTGTGCTCCTCCGAAGACAACATGGACCCGATCTGGACCAGGCGCAAATCCTTCTCAGTACCCACATTAATGGCAATGATTTCATCAGTACAGGGTTTAGCAAACCTCTTCTCCTCTCGATTAATCAAGTTTTTCAAAACCAGAGGAATTTGTTCCCCTTTGTTTTCATTAAAATTTTGAAAATCTTGGTCAATACAACAAACCAACTTCACAGAAAAGTACACAGAATTTGTAGAGTTCTCATTCAAAATGTCCAGATCTTCGGTTACAGACTCAGAAAAAAAGCTAAATGAAGACCTAGACAGGACTTTGGTATCCGGGTTACCACCCTCAAAAATACCAGACTTAGACTCAGAAGAACTTGAATCTAATCCCAACCCCACAGACTCAGTGGAATCAGATTTTAGCTCATCACCCGACTTAGAACTAGAAAGATAGTCTTCCTCCAGCTGCTAGATAAGAGATGGTGCCCCTGATGCATCCAAAATGCCACTGGTTGGGTTCACACCCGGTTCTTCCCCGATAATGGAGATAGTAAAGTTATCCCCCAAATTCTCTAGGTCAACCGCAAGATCCGTTAGGGGACTAGCTAATGCCACCCCTACTCCAGGTTCACTACCATCTGAGTCACCTCATGTGCTCTGTTTAGTTTTGATGTTTGGTTCAGCCCCTTCATCATCATCACTATCCTGCAGCTGATGATCGAAGAAGATCTCGAACCCAAGGACACATTGCTTTGAGGAATTCACCTAAGGCTTGGGAAATCCACAAAAAAGGAAATCTTCTCCCTTCCAAACAAAGAGGCCATTCAGTGTCCCCTGGATTAGCCTGTGAATGAGTTCATAATGCTTTCCAGCTCTCTTGGCCTTGGCTCTGCCCTTCATCTCTTCTCCCTTCCTGATCCAGTCCTCTTTGGTGGGCACATAGCCCAGTCCAAAGGCATGTGGGTTGTGTGACACATATGTTAGTGCTGCAACACCTTTTAGACCACTCTTTTTTAGCCCCATTCTTGGAATGTGCTGCAGTTTGTTCATGAAGTAGATGGACTAGGCACTGACGTACAAGCCTTCATCTGCGGCCAGAATAGTCTACACTACCTGGGCTTTAGCCAAAGTGAATCCCGAGAGGAACACATCCTCATCGCCATAGTTGATCTCCAGCACTGGCGTAGTTACCTCTGGCGGTGGATGGATAGATGAATTCCCAAAAACAATTGTCACTCCTCCCCCACGAGGATACTTCAACATTTGATAGAGAGTAGAAGAGACAACCTTCACATGGTGCAACCAGGGCCTCCCTAATAACAAATTAAAGGTAGCCGGTACATCCAAGACATGAAACTTGACCTCTTGCTTAGTTGTGCCCACTTGGACTCTGACCTGCACTGTGCCCATGATCTCTCTACTCATGTTACCATATGTCCGTATTACTTGGGCTGTGGAAACAAAGTCTGTTGGTTTAAGGCCAGTTGCATAGACGGTGTGAGAAGGACAGACATGATGGCTGAACCGGTATCTACCAACACCACTGGTACCCATTTCTCCCTGCATTTGATAGATATGTACAACGGTTTATTGTGAGCCGAGCCCTCCGGCGACAACTCTTTGTCAAAGAAGGTAAGGGTTGGCCTGGCACCACTTGGAAAAACCAAACCCACAAGCTGCTCCGGCATGGTGTAAATGGACAATTTAGCCTTGTCCATTGCTACAACACTATCTGTCTGTGTACCCGGGAGGCCATGAAAAGACCCCAGATGGAGATGTCAGCTTGGACTTTCTTTAGTTATTTCAACACTGCCTTTTCTTCTAGTTGTTTCTCTTTCTGTTTCTCGGTCTCTCTGTCTTTTCCATACACCTCTGTTTGATCTAGGTGCTGTGGTTTAAAATACCGTCCACTTCTTCTCAAATGGTCTATTTCCTCGGCATACCACGTATTGTTCAGAAAGAAATCGCCCCAGTCTTCATATGTAGACCAGATGCAGATCATCATCGCCTCACCATTCGCCCTCAACGGCTGACAAATAGTTGTCCAACTCTGCTTATATTATCTTCACATCATAGGTATCCCCCACAAGGTGTTGTGAATTTACAGTTTCCTGGCTGTCCTCAATCCTTTCTTATTTAAACTGCCTCAGTGCAACTTCCTATTCAATATCTCCAGTGTTCATAGTGTCCACTTCCTGGGCTGGGTTTTCCATACCAACGCTTTCCAGCAGCTTTCCTTTCTCATTAGCCCTTCCAGCTACTATAGTGATCTCTACTTCTTTTCCTTCTAGTTTCATTCCAGTTTCTTCTTTCTTATCTGGCTCATCACTCAGGCATCTAGTGTTGTCAGTTGATCCATTCAGGTCTAACCACCAGATCTGCATATCTCTCTGATCCTGCTCATCAAAGAACTACAGGTTGTCCAAATCCTCATCGAGTTCTGCCAAATCATCTAACCCCTGGCTCGAGCCATCTTCCCTGACCACATTGATGTCTACCAAGGTTGGCAGCACCAATTCAGGCTTGATTTGACCAATTGACACAATGTAGCAACTTAGATCATACATCCTACCGGATAAGTCCTCAAGAAACTCCGACAATGAATTTTCACCTCCCTCCAAGGTCAACTCCCCTTCCACGGTAAATCTCATCACCACAGGCTTGGGTTGAAGGTTAGACGTGTCCATCATGCACAGATCTGCGCTTTTCAGAATGAACAACATGTATTTTGGTTGGTGGGAGGGAGTAATATATACACTGGGGTCAAAAGGGGTGGCTAGTGTATGGATCAAATTAAGATTTCGAGGTAGGGGGACTTGATTATGGGCTGGGAGTGGATTTGTGGTTACATTTGGTTTCTAAGGTGGAGCGATCACCTTGTTGTCAATGAGATCCTAAATCTCATGACGTAATTGAAAGCACTAGTCGGTGTCATGACCCTGTTGTTGGTGAAACACACAGTATTTTGTGGGGTTGTGTTTGGGTGAGAGAAGGTCAAAAGGTGGGCGAGGTTCTGAGGGTTTGAGGTGCCCTTTTTTGACTAGCACCTTCATGGCTCGAGAGAGAGTCATGTACAGTTGGTTGAAAGTCCTCCGGGATTGGGTAATGTTGGACGGTGTTTGTGAGCTCGTGTTGGCAAAGGGGTCGGCAGTCTTGGTTATGGTGACAACACTTACATCTGACGGCCTCGCAGCTATGTTACCACTGGCAGCATTGGAATTGCGAACAAACAGCCTTTTTGTCGACTCCTTCTCATCTTTAATAAGCCCCTATTTCATGGTGTCTTCAATTTGCACCCCATTTCATGAAGCTCTATAAATGTAAATAACGGGAGCACAATCATCTTCTACAACAGCTTGCCATGCAGATTCCAGACAACCATCCTGATCTGATCCTTCTCGGACGGCCTTGTGGTCATCATCAAGGCTTTAGCTCCTGACCTGATCCTTCTCGGACGGCCTTGTGGTCATCATCAAGGCTTTAGCTCTCCACCCTGTCACAAATTCAGAGAAGCCCTCCTTCAGCTCTTGGCATGTTGCCTCAAAATCCCGAGTTGTGACCTAGATTTTAGTATTGTACGAATACTATGCAATGAAGGCCTCAACCATCTCCATCCAATTCTGTTTGACAAAGTCTTTCATCTTAGCATACCACATAGCCGCTATACCTGACATGGTATGACCAAAGAGAGACAGCTTCTGTAGTCTAGTCAAGCCCATCGACCGTAAGATGTCCAAAAGTAGTCGTAGGTAAACCATCGGATCTCTGGAACCGTCAAAACAGTCAATGTGTGGCATTTTAAACCGATTTGGCAATGTCATTGCAGAATCGGTATACCCATCTTCTATATCCGGGATGGAGTTAACCCTTTGTGCTCTCTTGAATAACTTTTCCAATTTATTGACCTTGAGTGCAGTTGGGTTAATCTCAAACTCAAACGGAGGCTCAGTCTGATAAACAGGGGTTTTGGAGGCTTGTGTTGGGATTGGCTCTACTGGATTGCCCTGGTTTTCTTGGACATTGGCAGTATGAGAGGTGGCTTCGGGTGCTGGGATACCCGTAGTAAGGGCATGGGATGCAGAAGCCGCAGCTGACTGTGGTTGCTATTGTTGTAGCCTGGTTATAACCTCAGCCTGGCGGGCTGTGACCTCGGCTTGGCGGGCAGCATTTTGCTATAGGGTCTTAATTGTCTGCTGCAAATGGTATATCAGTTCTTCCACACTGGCTGGGGCATACTGTACCATTAGAATAGGTATTTGACCACGTGCTGCGCTGGAAGTAGATGACCATTCCCGGACCAGACTGGATACAGATGAGTTGAGACATAACTGCTGTAAAAATCGAACTGGTGAATTCTGCCTAATTCTCCTCCATCTTGTAACCAGTGGGAGCGAGGTAAACACAGGCTATCCCCGAACAAGATCCCCAGCTTTACAAAGTCTTCTAACTCGGGTCCAGAGTACTTAGGGGATATCCGAACTTTCTGAAACTATGGTTTTAAACTACTTAGCAAAAAGAAATAAAGCAAAAGAAAATAGTAATCAAAAACCGCACAGCACCTTAGCTAAAATGTTATCAACACAGACATGATAGTTGTAGGACTGTACTCCACACTGAATTCTGACCCCAAAACAGATACCAAATTTGTAACTGCTATGCACATTCTTGTACAGAGTCAATCAAGCAATTTTCACACAATCCTATATTTTTTGGTGATTTGGATCAGTCACTGAGGCTTTACTATATGCAGCTAGGCCAAATGGTCAAAGAGGGTACCTCAGCAACACTACCTAATATACCTCTCACACCTAACACCGAGAAGTGAAAGGAGGATCAAATGGTACAGCAATAGTCTAGATCCAAGGGTTGTGTTCCCATCATGGCAAAGCCCACGACCGGTAAGCTTTTTGGCAAGCCTCCAACAAACTGTCCAAGAATAGCATATGGCAAACACAGTGACTTAACCGCACCAATGCAAATGCAAATGCAACGAAACATATAAGTGTAGATAAAATTTCACATCATAAAGTTCGAGTCAAGTTCTCTAAACTCCCCAGCAGAGTCGCCAAAAACTGTAACTCGACTTTTCGTACTCCTTTCGGAAGATAATAAGCCCTACCGCTTAAATCTGATTCCACAAGTGCAATATAAAATAGATAAATACCAAAGAGTCCAAATCCGGCAAATCTTTTGGAAAATCAATTTTGAATCAAAATACCAAAAATTGATTGCTTTGTCAGATACAGAGTCGCCACCTAAATATTTTTGGATAATTTAGGAAACCCATGACTCATGCCAAATGCCACATGTCTGTCATCACCAAGATTGTCTTAGCTCGGGAATTTAGGTACGAGAGGGGAAGGTCATGAATTGAGCACCTCTGCTCGTCGAATCAAAGATCGGCCTCTACTAATCATGATGTGAATCTTATTTACATTGTATACTCTTGTTCTGATTTATTAGGCTAACTTACTATATGACGCACACAAGTATAGACTAATTTACAAAAATTGGAACATTTGATTTCATGTTTGTTTTTGAAAAGAGTTTGTGAATATGCCACTTAAAAAAGTGGGCTCAAATGTACATTAATCAAACTATCACAATTCAAGCAACTAGCCTTCATCCACAGGTATTCAAACAGTTTATCACTTAAGCACTTAGCCTCATGGTGAACATGCTTTGACATGGTAACAATAACACTCATGCGATATGCTAAAGCAAATAAAATCTCACCTAATACTCCAAGTCAAAAAAGATAATAGAATTAGAAAAATGTGTGATCCTAACTATGCAATGTGACAAATGCAACACATGCGATATACAATTACTAGGCTCGACTACTAATATGGCATATGAATCAATTTGATAGCAAACGGTCTGAACACATACTCAAAGAAGTGTTAACTAACGATGGGAGTTAGAATGATGCGCCGAGCTCAATGCATGCAAGACAATGGATGCAAGGCATAAGAAATGCTAAACAAAAAACGATGCCCTAAACTAACCATCATAAGCAGGTAAATAAATGGGAGACAGACGTGTGGTTGGAAGACATACACATTATTACAATTGTGCCATCGCGCAGGAGGGTCCGAAAAAACTAACTAGCTAAGCTAATTACTACGAATTAACTAACTATTACAACAACAAATTTAACCAACTATTTTAGCTAATTAAAGAATTACAATGCAAAATTAATCAATCTAACTAATTAATTAATTACAACAAATTAACTAGCTACTCTAATTAATTAATAATTACAATGCAAATTAACTAGCTATCTAACTAATTAATAATTACAACACAAAGTGAATTAATTTACAACACCAAATGAACTAGCTAGCTAGCTAGTTATTACAAGTCCACAAGCAAACGGGCCTCGATAGGTAAGGGAAATGCTTATGCATGCACAGATTTCCACCCGAAAGGCCCACTATTCTGCTGCCAGAATGCCTTTGTTGCACAATTAGAACATCTTTTCACCTCAGCCTCTGCTCTGTTATGTTCCAAAAAGTTGCTGCTCAATTTGACAAAAGTGGTCGGTAGGCCAAAAGTAGTGGCCGGCCAACCACAAATGGCAGCTTGCCGTCCAAAAGAAGTGGCCTACCGGCCAAAACAAGTGGCTGGCCAACCACTAAAGCTTGGTTCCTCTTGCTACAACAGAGGACAAATAGAGCACAAACACAGCATCCTCAGGGGATGTTTGTACACCTTACCCCTCCTTATCATCAAATAGCTCAAAGGAGTGGCAAGCTCAATTCGCAAACCATCAATCGATACAATTTCATTGCATGATGCCCTATGAACCAAGGTGTACAATTTCAATAAATGCACAATAAAATACTTTCAAACCCCTTCCCTGTCATGGATTGATCAAGGGAAGTGGTTGACCTTAAAAACTTGAACCATTTCATCACTAGTAAGTATGAAATGCCTCAAGTTTCCATGTGTTCAATTAACGTCCGATTGAAAACCAAAGTACTTATTATTTTTCATTATTTTTAGTCCTAATTTTATTACTTCATTTTGATTACCAACCATTCCTTAGTTCATTAAGTCCAATAGTGATCTTTAAGCCGTCTAATGGAAAGAAATATCAAACAAAGAGTTGTTTTGGGCATGAGAGAGACACCATGCCGTTGGCAATGAACCCCCAAAGGGATTAAACCATTAAGCACAATACCTCAATCTCATACTTAAGCAAACACTTGGTTTGAAACAACTTTCAAAACAAAAGAAAAAAAACCCAAGAAAGGAAGGAGGTTGCAGAAGTGATTAGAGGTGATCACAAGTATGGAAAGCAAGAAATAAATGCTAACAACTCAAATACGTTGGTGGCTAAGGCCTAAACCTCCAAACATATGAGGACCATTACACTACAAGCATGCAATACAAGGTGTAAATGGAACAAGCACACTAAAACAGTCCTAAAACACCTAAAAACAATGCTGGAATTGAAGGCAAAAGAGCTAAAAGAGTAAGCTACAACATGGAGCAAGTTAGCTAATAAACAAGCACAAGGAGGGGAGGCTACCCCCTCTATTTTTGGGACTTCAAAACATGGTTTTAGCCTCTAAAAAACCTATGAGATTCAGTACTAAAAAGCTCAAAAAAAGTTAACAAAAATGTGGGAAACACAAGGCCAAAGGCTTAAGAAGTGAGGTGCAAAGAAGGGTGATCCACCCCTCCACTCTTAATGGCCTTAAACCATGAGTTTCAGCCCAAAAATACAGAGTATAAACAGTCCAAAAACTGTAGAAAAGATAGCAAATAAAGCAAAGAAACAAACCAAGACTTATACCTCTTGAAGAGGAGAACCCTTTCTAAGCGACAAACCAACACTTACACACCCTCAAGAGCTCAAAGTAAGCTCAAAAATATCTCAGCTCAAATACCACAAGGTTTGGTTTAGAATGTATAGGCAAAGGCTTAAGAATTTCCAAGAGAGAGAGGAAATTGTAGAGAGAGAAATATTTTTGCTCCAAAATTTTCAACCCTTAAAAATAAAAGGGGAGGTCTTCTATTTATAGAAAAACATAAAACTCCCTCAAAAATATCCATACATGCACGTGTGGGCAGATGCATGCACCTGTGGAGACAGCTGGCACAGCTAGCATAAAGATCTGCAAAAACACACAAGTGGCCAGCAGGCCACACAAATGGCCGACAGCCCATATTGGTGGCCAGCAGCCCACATTAGTGGGCCTGCAGGTCTTAGGGTTTTTAGGCTTGAAAAACTGTGGCTTTTGGTCCAAAACAAGGCAAAAAGTGTGTAGGGTTTAAAGGCTCAAAGTTGTGGCATTCTGCTGAGGACTTCGAGCACTTGATAAGCATGTACAAATTCATCATTGGGTGCGCAAGCGGTGACGCCCAAGTTATAAGGGCGGTCAAAAATGGGGTGTCTACAATCATCGCCGTTGTTAATTTATTCTTTCAGTAATATCAGAGTCAGGTTTAATAGTAAACACAAATGTTGAAATTTCAGTCCAAGAGAAACAAAATTTTCATAAATTCTTTTGCCGGAAACACAGAGCACCATTGACAAGCAAGCATTCAGTTTGATAACTTTAATTTGTTTATTCGATTATCACCAACATATTGTAAACCCAAAACACTTATCCGAAAACAATAACAATTGGTGATAACGAAGTCGAGACAGTGACTTATCTTGTGAAAATCGACAAAATTTTTTATTTTTTATTTTTATTTTTTTGTATCTTTGGTTCCAAACTCTCGCTGCGGTCGGAGAAAACCACCAAAACGGTAATAATATCGTTGTTGTTGAAGAGCTCTGTTTTTGTTTTATTTATGGGCTAGATCACAAGACAAAAATTAAAGGCCCAAATTCAAAACATTAAAAAAATATATAAAAAAAAAGCATAATTATCAATCACACATTTACATTTATCTATTATCATTATTATTCTTTTTTTTCTTTTCTTTTCTTTTTTTTTTTTGGATTAGTTAGTAAGGAACTCCAAAGTTTTTTTTAAAAAAAAAAAGAAAAAACTATTGTATCCACATTTTTATTTTATTGTAACACATTTTTTTTTAATGGCAATTAAAAATGCTATTGATGCTTCAAAAATTGAAATGCTTGCTTAATCGAAATAATTTTTGAGTATGAAAGCGTCAAAATGCTATTGATGCTTCAAAAATTGAAATGCTTGCTTAATCGAAATAATTTTTGAGTATGAAAGCGTCATATTTCTTATCTTCTTATACATGAGAAAACTTTGTATACTCTATCAACTGATAAACCAAATGATGATTCTAATTGGGTTCAAAACAAATGGATAGATGATGATACAATGGCAAAACAACCATGTTACATAATATGAAAAACAATATTATTCCACTATTTAAAGAACATGAAACTGCAAAACACTTGATAGAAGCACTAGAAAGTAAGTATGGTGTTCGATCAGGCACTCAAATACAATTGCTCTTGGACAAATATAATAGCACTTATATGAGTGATAATGATGTGTTGGTAATCAAGTTAATCAAATGGAATTAATTGCTAAAGATTTATCCAACACTGATCACCTTTTGTCGGACAAGATGCAAGTAACCACCATACCTAATTATAGCGATCCCGATTTTACCATCATTGTTTAATTGTAATATATGACAACTTTTCAAAGATTATGCATGATTCTACTAGATTCATCTCATTAGTAAGATACATGTACATCAATTAGATGGTGACTAATCATTGATACCTATTTATACAATGTATAGAAGACTAATGCTAATACATTGAATGTGATGGATTTATTATGAATGAATCTTAGAGATGCATTATGTATCTATTATGAAGACTTTGCTCGTACTCCTAGTTTTGGAAGAAGAAAGAATGAAATGAAGGCATAAAGAATGATTGTCTTCTAATTTGTTGCTGGCACAATCTTCGACGCTGCCACAGAATAATTTCCACACGCCATTCAACAAAAGAAAGACTACTTCTTTCAAGAAAAAATGGAAAAAGGGATTCCATAAAGGAAGCCAGAAGCAACAAGGGTGGCAAAAACAACAAAACAACAAGAATTAGTCAGGCCCATGCTACAATTGTGGTCAAAAAGATCACATCAAAGCCACATGCCCTAAAAAGAAGCAGAGAAAGGATCATAACCCCATTGCCATAACGGTTTCTGAAGCAATGATAATTGAACCTTTATCAAATTCATGGTGGATTGATTCTGCAACAACTAGGCACATAATGAAAAGCAAAGAAATGTTAATGGATTTCACTGAAAAGAAGGTTGGTGAACATAGAGTCTATATGGGCAACAACTTTTATAGTGATGTTTTAGGCATCAGCAATTATAAATTTTCTATTAATGGATCTTCCATCGTACTTCATGATGTACTTTATGTATCCAGCATCCTAAGAAATTTAATTTTAGTTCCAGCATTAACCCAAAAGGGTTTTGAGATTAATTTTATGCTTGACACAATGTTAATCAAGAAAGAAAGTGTATTAGGGAAAGGTGTAAGAGTGAATGACGTGTACTCTCTTCCTATTGATAATAATAAAGTATGTATTTTTTATTATTTGCATGCCTCTACTAGTAATAGTTCTAATTTATGAAATTTAAGAATAGGTCACATTAATAAAAATAAAATGTCTAGAATATGTAAAAGCGGACTATTGCCTAAAGTGTGTTTCGATGATTTTGATACATGTGAACCATGCATCAAAGGAAAAATGACTAGCAAGCCATTTTCAAAACATTGAAAGTCATCAAAATTACTTGAAGTAATTTATTCTAACATTTGTGGCCCTTTAAGAACTAAGACTCATTGAGGCATGGAATACGTTATTACTTTCACTGATGATTATTCTAGATATGAACACATCTACCTTCTTTAAACACAAATCAGAGGCAATTGAAAAGTTTAAAGAATATAAATTAGAGGTAGAAAAGCAACTTGGTCGGTCCATTAAAGATTTAAACAATGATAGAGGGGGTGAAGATGAAGCTATGAATTCTTTCTACACGAAAAATGGCATAAAACATTTGTTTATAATTCCATACACTCCATAACAAAATGGGATTGTAGAAAGATGAAATCGTACTCTAATGGAAATAACAAGGTCTATGATGGCACATACTGATCTTCTTATTCATTTTTGAGAAAAAGCCTGATCAACCGCTGCACACATATTAAATAGAGTTGAAACAAAAGCCAAACCTTTAACTCCTTATAAACACTGGAATGGTACTAAACCTAATGTTCTAAATCTCAAAGTTTGGCAATGTAAAGCACATGTACTTATTCCCAAACCTTTAAGGGATAAATTGGGAAGTAAAACTTGGAAATGCAAGTTTATTGGCTATGTCGAAAATGGAAGTGGTTATCGTTTTTACCATCCTAAATCTGGATTAATAGAAAGTCGAGATGCTATTTGTCTTGAATCAACTGATCTTGTTACTCCAATTGACCAACTTGAATTGCTCTCTGTGGTATCTCAGGATTCTTCTATCCCCTATTTGTCACCAAAACCACCAGTTCTCCCAGATCCACCTCATAGTGGGAGGAAACGCAAACTACGTGACGTTATTTTACCTGCTTCGAATCCTGAGATAAATGGGAGTAAGAGAGCAAGACATCCATCTACATTTTTGAAAGATCATTATGTTTTTCAAGTTGAAGACCTTAGTAACTTAGTAGATGATCCATCTACACAATGGCTTGAGACTATGAATGAAGAACTTGACTTGATCAAAAAAAATAATGTTTGGGAATTAACTAATCTCCCAAATAAAAGAAAAGCCATTGGTTTCAAGTGGGTTCTTAGAAAGAAATTCAAAGTAGATGGAAGTTTGGAGAAATACAAGGCAAGGCTAGTAGCTAAGGGATTCACTCAACAACCTGGAGTAGACTTCGTAGATACGTAAACTTTTGTTGCAAAATTTGCCGCAATAAGGATTCTAATGGCAGTCATGGCCAAGATAGATCTAGAATTGCATCAGTTAGATGTTAAAATAGCTTTTCTCAATGGAGAATTAAAAGAAAAAATTTATATGACGCAACCTGATGGTTTCCAAATCCAAGGCAATAAAGATAAAGTCTATAAGTTGAAGAGATTCCTGTATGGACTCAAATAATCTTCAAGACAATGGTACTTGAAATTCCACCAAGCCATTTTAGAAATGAGCTATGTTGTGAGTCCACTAGATCACTGTGTTTATATTTGGAAAAATGATGACAAATTAGCAATATTGTCTTTGTATGTGGATGACATATTGTATGCAGGAATTTGTCTAAATATGATTAAGAAGACCAAAACTTTTTGGCATCTAGATTTGAAATGAAAAACATGGGTCTTGCAACCTATGTTCTAGGAATTAGAATTTCAAGAGATAGAAATTCGAAATTATTATATCTAGATCAAGAAAAATATCTGGAAAATGTGCTCAAAAGATTCAATATGGATAATTGCAATTCTATAAGCACACCTATTTGCAAAGGACAAAGTCTTAGTAAAAGTATGAATCCTCAAAATAAGTTTGAAATTGAGGATATAAGAGATGTCCCATATGCTCAGGCAGTAGGCAGCCTAATGTATGCTAAGGCATGATATCTGTCATGTAGTAGGATTGATAAGTAGGTTTTAATCCAATCCAAGTAAGAAACATTGGCAAGCAATTAAAAGAATATTTAGATATTTAAAAGGTACTAAGGTTTTAAAATTGTGTTTTGGTTTGTGTAATCTATAAATAAAATAATGCACTATCGCAGATTTTGCAGGAGATGTAGATGATAAAAAATCTACTGGTGGTCATGTGTTCTTGTTTGGTGGAATAATAGTTTCTTGGTTAAGTAAGAAATAGAGTTGTGTTGCAAAGTACACTATGGAAGATGAGTACATAGCTTGCAGCGCAGCAATTAGTAATGCAATCTGATAAAGCGATTTGTTGACAATTTACAATTAAGTATACCTGCCAGACCAGTCAATATGTTTTGTGACAATCAGTCCGCCATCTCATTAACAAAAAGTAGAGTGAATAGCTCTAAGGGAAAACATATTGATGCAAGTTGTTACTATATTCAATATATAGTGGAGAGTGGAGAAATTAAAGTCAACTATACACCCTCAAAAGAGATGGTGGCTAACCCTATGACCAAAGAATTGTCTCTAGAAAAAATTCGGAGAATATGTAGCTAATATGGGATTGAAAAATGCCTAGCTTGGTGGTTTAGCTACTTATATAAGAGCATAGTTGGATGACTCTGGGGACGCTTAGATAACGAATGTTATGCGACTCTATCTTGCATGGAAACATGTATTTGGTCAAGTAATAAGATAAAGGAACTAACAAGGTACAGACATCAAAGTTAGCATAAGATGTAAAGTCCATGATATGCAACATGCTGACTAGATGATATTGCTTGCATGATCAGCAAAAAGTCATTGATAAGGTCTGTTAAGAAAAACCTTCAGGAATGGGCCTTAGAGAAAGTATTTAACAATAATTTCAGCGCAGGTCAACACATAATGAATGTGTGCGACTGAAGTCGTCAATGGTGATTGGGTATGGACCGTGAACCCAGCATTGAAAATTGATGCCGTTCATTTGAAATATAGTGAATTGAAGTCATCTAGAGTGTGCTGTCAGTGGGAGAACACATTCGTACGAGTGCAGTCAGATTGGTGGCAAAAATGTGCGCACGTATAGCCAAGTCACAATCGGACGTAGATCTATGAGGTAAATTCATAGATGAAAGTTGGCATGAGGCAAAATATTGGTACCAATGTAAACATGCCCAACTCAGGTTTTATCACCTCATTATGATGTGATCAAGTGGGAGATGATGGAATGAGAGTGACCACACCATAATTCAGTGGATCTCTCCACACTCAATCATAACTCATTTGATTGGTGACGAACCTTTCTGCAGGAAAGGAGAACAATCTGGAAGCAATAGTTTGAATTTGAAAGCCAAAGAACACAACTCTTAGACAAAGCATTGTGACCATTGATATTGTGAAATAACACCAAGAGTTGTGTCCATTACCAAAGGTCACCATGATGTATATAAATACACATAGTTGTAGTGTTATAAAACTATTTCAATATTACAAATCTTTCTCATTTGCTTTGTTCTTGGATTGTCGACTTTCTTGCGTGATAAACATCCTCACGGGATTATCGATCATCGCCGTTGTTAATTTATTCTTTCAGAATTTAGTGTAAAGTCCAATTTGGAGAATTTGTTTAGTCATAGATTTTATGAAAATTCTTATGATCTGATAACTCCTATATATTTAGAATATTCTAGGAGATCCTTTTTTTTAATCAGATGTTATTTCATGACAACTTTACCCTTATTTTGGTCAATGTGCTTATATTATAAATTTTTTTTTATATATTTCAAAATTATATAAGTTTTAAAATACACATCAGTTTTTTACAAAATTTAAATTTTTGAAAACTACTCAACGAGATTTATCAAATAAGATATCGATTGAATATAATTTTGCAAAATGAAAAAGTAAATAAATAAATCACCTTTTTTTTTGGATTTGAAAGTGTTAAATTTTTTCACTTCTACAATTTCACACTTTTGAGAAATGTTGTCACAGGACTCTTCCTCTCGGATTTATATATATAATAGTATAAATTTTCTAATAAGTGTGAAAATTATAAATGTGAATATTCATACTTTCAATTAGTAAATATTATGAATTTCTGAAAAGTATAAAGGTTAGTGTGAATAATCATACTTTTTAAAATATTTTCACACTTTCTAAAAATTAATCTTATTTTAATTTATTAAAAATGTGAATATTTGCACTTTTAAAAAATTTATTTTATTTGTATTCATATAAAGCGTGAACATTCATATATATATATATATATAAAGTATGAATATTTATAGTTACAATTTTACGTTTTCCAAAAAATTATATAGTTTTATTTTATGAAAAATGAGAATATTCACATTTTTAAATACTATTGGATCTTTAAATCATTCACTTCCAAATAATCTTATATGCTTTTTCACTATTGACTTCTTTTAAAAGCCTTTTCAAACTTTTAAATTAGTGTCTTCTTATTCAAACTGATTTTGTATCCATAAATTAATGTAATCCTAACCAAAGAATCTTCAGATTTTATTTTATTTAAAATTTTTGAATTTCCAAATTTGCTTCAATGTTTTTTTTTATGCTTAATTATATCCATTTATGTAACTAGTGACAATAAAGTTATTTTGTATCACACAAGACTTGATGAGTTACAAGAATTTTCATAAGAGTAAATGGAACTTAACTTGTACAAAGGGGATATTTTAATAAGAGTTAGGTTTCTCGCATGTTGAGATCTCAATATTAGAGAAATAGAGAGACCTATAGGGCTCATCAGGAGTCCCGTTTCGATTTTGTAAAGTTTTCAATATATAATATCCATGAAAAAAATTTGATTAATTCGATAATCATAACATTTTCATTTTATAGTGTTTGTCTCTAAAAAAATAGATAGTCTATTTCAAAAATATGTTTGTTATCCATTTTTTGGATACAAATGTAATAAATTGAAAAAGTTACCATTTTTGGATTGAAGGCCCTATAAAATGAACGGTTTGGATCATTGAAATAAGACTCGTGATGGGCCCTATAAACCCTTCAAGTTTTTTCATGTTGGAATCTTAACATGAGAGAATCCAACCCTTTTAATTAAGAATTTGGCTTCTTACATGTTCACATCTCAACATAAGAGAATTTAAGAGCCTGTGGAGCTCATCACGAGTTTCATTTCGATAATCTGAACATTTAACTTTGGAGGACCCTTAATGTATATCTTCTATGAAAAAATTAAATTGATCTGATAATTGTAATATTTTCATTTTATAATGTTTGTCTATAAAATAAAATAAAAAATAGATGATTTATTTTCAAAATATATTTGCCATCTATTTTTTTTTTTTTTTTTTTTGGAGAAATGTGGTAAATGAAAAAATTATGATTATTGAATCAAAGTAATTTTTTTATGGATTATATACATTGAGATAGGAGTGGACAAACGTTGAGCCGGCCCAGGTTTTGGCCAGGCTAACACTACATAATAAGGGATTTTGTTTCTCCCCAGGCCCGACCTAGCCCTAACATCGGGCCTTTTTATCTACCTAAGCCCAGTCCAAAAAATAATTATAAATCACAAGCCCACCCATCAGACTATATGTTTAAAAAAAAATTAAATTATTCCATAATTAAATTCAATCGCACATTATATTTTTTAAATAAATATATTGATATCATTATAAATTGAAAATTTTTGTATGTAAATTGTAGGATTTCTTTAATAAATTCAATCACAAATCGCTACAAATATGAGTTTCAATAAAATCAACAAAAATAAACTCTAGATCCCAATAAAAAAATATATGTTTTAATGTATTATAAATAAATAATTAATTAATTAATTTAATAACGGGCCGGGCCGGGCCGGTCCTGGTTGAAAATATAATCCCAAATTCAACCCATTAATATTTCAGGCTGAAAATATTAACTAGCCCGGCCCTATGGGCTAAAATAACATTCCCAAGTTCTAGAAAAATAGGATTTGGTCGGGCGTGCTGAGCAGACCGACAGACTGATGTCTACCCTTACACTGAAGACCGTACAAAATGAATATTTCGGATCATTGAAACGGAACTCATGATAGGTCTCACGGGCCTCTCAAATTTTCTCCTGTTGAGATATAAATATGAAAGAAACCTTTAATAAATTTATTTAATGCAAGTTTTTTTTACAGATAGAGGCAAAAGCAGTGGTTGATTTATGATGGCTAATCTCAGGCTTCTTGCTCTTGATGCATATAAGCATCTTGTATAGCATATTCTGGTTTTTAGAAAGATTTAAATTTTGTCATAATTTATAAAACACTTTGCTTTCAAATAGGACTTTTTGTTATCTTCATTCGAACTCCAATTTTGTAAAGTTTGGGCCAATTGACTTGTTTTGGGCCCCTTTGGTATCTTCAAACCCCTCACTCACACCGAACTGAATTGAATGTTTGTTCGGTAATTTACAATGTTTGTTCAGTTTTTTGACCCTAGAAAACACAAAATCGAAGGGAAATATTAAAATGTGCACCTCTAAAAAGGTATAAATCATAAAAATAAAAAATAAAAAATAAAAGGTTATGATTTTAGTGAAAGTTATTTATAACGAAGTTATAATGTGCACTTCTAAAGTTATGAACAGAAAAATTATGATTATTTTCGTAAAAATCATAATTTTTGTGATGAGTAAAAAATTATGTAGTATTTTTTTTATAAAAATTATATACATTTTCAATAAGGTACATATCATTGTATACTCCAAAAAGAGTGCACCTGGTAATCTTTTCCATATCAAGATGATCAGTTTGGTTGAAAACTGTTGCCAAATCCCAACGGATTGATCCAATTATTTTTAAGTTGTGTTTAAATTATGAATTTATATAGAGATTTAAAAATAAAAAGGAAAAAAATGTGTAGAATGTATTATATTTTATTTATCTTTCAGATATTTTCTTTTTCAAATTTCAAACCATACCTGAATTCATTATTTAAACTCAACTTTCAAAAATAGGCGAAAATCACTATTCTACACTTTTCCGATACATGAAATCTTGTGCAATTAGCGATGATCATTTTACAAGTCTAAAACCTCGTATTAATTCACTATTCTACACTTTTCCGATACATGAAATCTTGTGCAATTAGCAATGATCATTTTACAAGTCCAAAACCTCGTATTAATTGAAATAGGGTGAATCTCTCTCGATGCATTATATCATTTTATACTTTTGATTTCATATTTTTAATGAAATTATTACTTTACTGATAAATAAATAAATAAAAAATTGAAATAGGGTGTGCAATTGTAAACTTAAAAATTAGACTTTTGACGATATTTTATAAACAATGGATTTCAACCAATCATAAGTTCTTTGACAGATTCTACCTTAACAAAAAAACTTAGACCTTTAGAAATTGTGTAATAACTACTGGAAAATATTAAATACACACACACACAAAAAAATCGTAAAAGATAATGTGATAATTGCATTTTTACAATTATAAACACAATGAATGACCAAATTTCTAATTTTCAATGAATAAAAAAATATCATTCTAATGAAGTTTTTGTTTATAAACTATGCTTGTATAAGATGTGTAACTCTCCTAGTTTGTTATAAAAGTTGTACAGTGCTCAAAAAACCGTTCACCAGATTGTATTTTGGTTTCATCCTCAATGGAACCACTTGATCGGGAGTTATTATTTTCACACATCAATTTCACTATGTGTACATATTTAATGAAAAATATTTTATTACAATTTTAACCTTAACAAATTACTAACATAGACATTAGCTTACACACTCCACTTGGAATTCATATTTTATCAGTACACATCTTGTAAAACAAAAAAATCTCAATACATATCTATTATGAAAAAAAATATTATCTTACTTCTATTGTCACCTTCAAAAAAAAAATTTCTTACTCACCCTTTGTCATCTTCCAAAGGTTCTTATCGTTCCTAATCCATTATCCACCTATTTTAGTTTACGTTAACACCTTCTAAAGGTCCTCATCTTTTTCAATCCATTATCAAACCCTTTCATTACTCTAGATTGAGTTCTTCCTCATTCAAATCTCACCATCATTATTAGTTGTTACAGAAGATTTGCATAATGAAAGCTCTAATTTTGAGAAGGATATCGTTATTTATGACAAAGATATCAATGAAAATGTGAGTTTGAATGTTAAACGTTCTCTTTTTTTTTTCTTTTTTTTTTTTCAGCATTATTAGGTAAACTAGGGTCGAAAATTAAGTTTTTCGATAACCAAGTCCTGAACATAATTTTTCTTTTGAGCGACCAAGTAACAAATAAAAAAAAAATTCCGGCTATCAATGAAAATGTGAGTTTGAATGTTAAACGTTCTCTTTTTTTTTTTCTTTTTTTTTTTCAGCATTATTAGGTAAACTAGGGTCGAAAATTAAGTTTTTCGATAACCAAGTCCTGAACATAATTTTTCTTTTGAGCGACCAAGTAACAAATAAAAAAAAAATTCCGGCTACTAAGTTCCGAACAGGAACAAAAAAAAAATTCGGCTATCAAGTTTTGAACAAATTTTTTTTTTTTTGTGGTATTGTAATTCCGAACTCCTATAATTTCGATTCTGAACTTTCTGAATCCACATGCTATTGGTGTTTTGGCTATTGTCAACCTGTTTTTAATTTATTTTTTATTTCTATTGTTAGCTTTTTTATTGTTTGAGTCTTATCTATTGAAAATAGTGATTTAACTTTCTTCAATTAAGTTAGGGTGTGTGCACATAGATTTGGCAATTTTTATTTATTTATTTTTTAGGTAACAGAGCAATTAAATAAAAATATTTTGGTAAAAAGTTTTTCACCATTACAGATTGACCCCTACAATTGGTCAAATAAAATATCATCATCATAGCTGATATAGTTAGGTACTGTAATTTTTTATTTTTGACTCAGTAAATACCATGTACTACTTGTGCTATATATATATATATATATATTTATCGGTTACTTTTGTACTAGGATAAATTATCATTTTCTTCATTTGAAAATAGTTATTCGAACTTTCTTTAATACTGGTGAGGTGGCTGAGTGCAAGGCACGCAATCAAATGCCCGTAACAAATGCCCACTATAAGCTGTAAAATTGTTTTAATTGTAATTGGTTGTTTTGTTTGGTAAATAATGTTACCAACCAAAGAGAAAATTCAGAATTTTTAGACCTTTCTTTATATTTAATAAAAGAAGATGCAAAAGTGTTAATAGTAACATGCACAACTAAAATAACAATTGTCAATGTGTGAATATCATGAGCCTTTGTGTGTGCTGCATTATGTATGCAAAAGTTGAAACTATAAATTAAGTTCAGTTTCGATAGACTAATTTAATCTGAAAACTAATATAATCTATCATGTGCACTGTTGTTGGTGAAGAGAAACATAATTTGTGAAAAATTTAGAAATTCCCTAAATGTTGATTTGTGATTATGTATCAATTTTAAACAGTAAACAACAATCTCAATCAAACAATCAAGACAAATCGACACAACGATTTTACGTGGAAAAATCACAATTGGAGCACCTCCAATTGTGATAAAAAACCACCGGCAACAGTCACAAAACAATCCACTAAGAAGATATAAAGGAATTACACAGGTATACTCTCAATTACCTAGCGAATCCACGCTCGAATTGAACCAACCCCTATATGCCTCTTCCAACCCCGTCTTCACCTCAGAATTGTCTTGACAATGAGTCACTCCAGAATCTACCAAAGTTTCAGGCTCGAATTCTTCAGAATCCATCGAAGAACAACTCTCTCTTTTGTGTAGAACAAAAAAACAATCCTTTGATGTATACTCTTTAAACCATGAGTTGAATACTCAATCAAAACATCAAAGAAAACTAGTAAGATATCCCCAGATATAAATCTTAATATCCAAGAAGAAGATCTTGAGGAGTAATCCTAAAATCTGATAGAAACACGTATTTATAAAAATCTGAATCACGATGTTCGCTCGAGCGAGAAACAAAAAACGCGTGTTTTCCATAAGTGGCTTCGCTCGAGCCAAACACCCTGCACTCGAGCGTAAAATCATCTCTTTTAGGTTTTTATACGAACGCAGCCTTCGCTCGAGCGAGAACTCCTTCGCTTGAGCGAGCAAGGATGGACATGCAACTTCAAATACAATTTTGCATTTTGCTTCGGAGGCGCTGCCCCGGACCCGCCAAGGGGCGCTGCCCCCTGGACCCCCGTGAGCTGACCGGGCAGCTCAATCCCCGTCATAATCAGCGAAGTGGAAATCTTGAAAGAATTAACATCACAAAACTTCTCTGCAAGGCACAATTGGGGTTGGATTTGCATCTAAACACTCATAGCCTCACTAAAATCAAAAGTACGAAAACAAGTACACCTGAAAGGAATTTTGTCAAACGGGATTGCCAAGAATAAAAACCTAACAATCTCCCCCTTTGGCAATGCCGTGACAAAACACACCTAACAAATTAAATCCTAAACACCCCAACCCATTACAGCCAATAAAAACAAACTTCTTTCTCAAGGTCATGATCTGCAAAATAACTATTAGTCCACAATCTCCAAAACAACTATTAGTCCCACAAGAATATATGAAAAAAATAATAAACATATGGCTAGATTATCTTGAAGCATTTGAAGCATGAGATGGAAAACATAAATAGATGCAACTTGGAGATTTTAAAAACATGTAGCATGAATAGATGAAAACTAAGACACATGCACCCGACCGACCCATGGCATGAAAACTTGAAATCCTAAGACATGGATGCATGAAATCCTAAGACATATGTCCTGGACAGCATCACTCTCCCTTTTTGTCATGAATTGAAAAAGGAAGCTCAATCAACCAAACCAAGATCAGAAACCACACAAGCAATGACATGCTGACGTAAATATAAGGAGCATGCAAGAAGGAAATGATCAAAGTGTTCATGCTAACAAATTCTTGCAATAATAAACCAAACTCCCCCGCACTAAAAGTACCCACAAACACTGAAAACAGTGAACAAGAAGAAAACGACAAAAAAAAATATGGTGGAGCAAGCAAGAAATCTCATATTTGTACCTTAGTACACACAAGATTATCCAAGAAACACAATTACTTGAAAACACAATGTGCACAGCCTCTAGAAGATTCCTCATAAAAGAAAGTGATGCATTATGTGAAAAGCATAGATCCCATGATAAAAGTGTATGTGTGGCTCTTGGAGTTCGACAAACCCAAGATTTAAATCCTAGCAGTGATCTGAAAACTGGACCTCCAGCAAGAGAATCTAAACACAACTAAGGAAAATCAAACCGCTAGGAAACAAGGGATATTTGGTGAGTAAAGGCGGAGGCTCCCCCTCAGTCAATGAATCCTTTATTTGTTCCTTTTTTTTTCACACCTTTTTCTTTTCTTTCTTTTGCACATCTTTTTTTCTTTCTTTCTTTCATTCTTTTGCACATTTTTTTTCTTTCTTTTGCACACTCATTGATGGCTGACACGCTCAAGAGTATGGAAACCAAACCAGAGAAGCATGGATACAATAAGAATGGCCTGGTTGGTGACTCTGAGGTAGCCTTTTCCTCATGGCTGGACTACAAAGAACAGAGGGGAAAGCCATGGAGATGCAAAAAGATGGAAGATGGTTAAGAGACTCAACATCACCCATGATATGCTAGTATAGGTCAATTCCTCTAGAAAAGCAAAAGATACAATGCCAGAAGTCCATAGAAAAAAAATAATCACTAAGGCAGAAGACTCCAAAATTTGCTAATCCAAGAGTGTGTACAGAATGAGACATACTAATCAAAAAACGCACACTCCAAAATAAGTAATGACCATAGAAAGCACACACATATTAACATGTAATGGATATTCTTATCAATTCCAATATGCACCAAGGACATCTCAAAAAAAGTTCAAGCTTGCAAAACCATACTAAGAAAATCTTTTTGGATTTTTTTTTTTTTCTTTCAACAATAAAGCAAGACAAAAAATGAACAAGCACACATTTTTTTTTTTAAACAAAGCAAAACAGAAAACAAACATGCACACATTAAACGACTCAGAAAGAAAAAAAAAACACACAAAATCCCAAAAACTAAAAAGAATAAACAAATTAACATAAGACAAGTTTTCTCACCCAAACTGCTTTAGTATGAAAAAAGTTGTGAGAATTGCAGTTCTTGGGTGGTGTCTTGACGTTGCGGTTCCCTTTCCCTTCAATGGGAACCCATCTAGACTTGGTGTCCCACTTCTATTCCTATGTGTTTCATAAGTTTGGAGATTTCCAACCAAATGATCCAGCTTGAGGTTGTCAACATCTTGAGCCTCCTCAATACCCGTAACTTTTGGTTGGAACCGATCGGGCAAGGATCTCAAAATTTTTCCCACAACTTTGGATTCTGGTATTTTTTCACCTAAATTGAAACTGGAATTTACAATGTCACTCAACTTCGCATAAAATTCATCAAAGGTCTCACTATCTTTCATTGAAAAGTTTTCGAAACTAGTCGTGAGCCTTTAAAGTTTTGAGCGTTTAACAGAAGAAGTTCCCTCATGATAGTTTGTAAGGCATCCCAAACCTCTTTTGCAACTTCACAATTGCAAATACGACTAAACTCTTCAGGTGTGACAGCGCAAAAAAGAGAATTGATAGCTTTACTATTCCAGTTATTATTTTGGTAATCAATTGTGTCTCACTTATCAATAGGTTTGGGGAAAGTTACTCCATCAACGGTAATTGTTGGTTCGGTCCACCCATTCATAACAGATTGCCAAACTTTTTCATCAATAGATTTCAAAAACGATCTCATCCGAGCTTTCCAAAAAGAATAATTAGATCCGTCAAGTAGGGGTGGTCGAACCATAGAACTTCCCTCACGTATTGAATCCATTATCACAAATCAAACAAGATCTCGTTCTAAAAGAATTTTTTTTAAAAAAAATAGAACGACCTGCTCTGATACCAATTGAAAAATCTAGAAATCTCCTAGATGTTGATTTGTGATTATGTATCAATTTTAAACAGTAAACAACAATCCCAATCAAACAATCAAGACAAATCGACACAACGATTTTACGTGAAAAAACCACAATTGGAGTACCTCCAATTGTGATAAAAAACCACGGGCAATAGCTACAAAACAATCCACTAAGAAGATATAAAGGAATTACACAGGTATACTTTCAATTACCTAGCGAATCCACGCCCGAATTGAACCAACCCCTATGTGCCTCTTCCAACCCCGTCTTCACCTCAGAATTGTTTTGACAATGAGACACTCCAGAATGCACCAAAGGTTCATGCTCGAATTCTTCAGAATCCACCGAAGAACAACTCTCTCTTTTGTGTAAAACAAAAAAACAATCCTTTGATGTATACTCTTTAAACCATGAGTTTAATACACAATCAAAACATCAAAGAAAATTAGCAAGATATCCCCAGATATAAATCTTAATATCCAAGAAAAAGATCTGGAGGAGTAATCCTAAAATCTGGCAGAAACACGTACTTATAGAAATTTGAATCGCGATGCTCGCTAGAACGAAGACTCTCTCACTTAAGCGAGGAACAAAAAATGCGTGTTTTCCATAAATGGCTCCGCTCGAGCCAAACACCCTGCGCTCGAGCGTAAAATCATCTCTTTCAGGTTTTTATACGGACGCAGCCTTTGCTCGAGCGAGAACTCCTTCGCTCGAGCGAGCAAGGGCGGACATGCAACTTCGAATGCAATTTTGCATTTTGCTTCGGGGGCGCTGCCCGGACAGCTCGATCCCCATCATAATCAGCGAAGTGGCAATCTTGAAAGAATTAACATCACAAAACTTCTCTCACTACAACAAAAAAGGTCTATGGTGATGAAAATGCGTGACGAAAAAATATTTCGTCTCCAAATATGCATGTTTTAGTGATGAAAATAAGATTTCGCCTCCAATTGTATTACTTTTAGAGACGAAAACCAAATTTCGTCACCAAATGCTTAAAATCAA
>NW_021025258.1:1101975-1183549 GCF_004153795.1 Camellia sinensis
GGAGTCGTCGCTCTCGACGAAAGCACAGAGGCAGGGCCTTCAAGGGCCTCCCAAGGTGATAAAAAGAGGAAGAAAACGATGGAAGAGGCGAGTAAGTAAGATTGGCATATGGCCGTAAAAAAAAAAAAATGAAGGGTTTTTTTTATTTATGTAAATATGTTTATTTTGATCGGCGTATGGCCGTAAAAAAAATGAATGGTGTTTTTTTTTAATGATCATTTTTAATGATGAATTTGTTTTTGTCTTTATATTTGGTTTCTTTGACAAAAAAATTTCGTCTTCGTTTATATTAAACGTGACAAAATTATTTTGTCTCCATTTCTTATATTTATGACAAAATAATTGTGTCTCTAATTTCTCCTTTAATGACAAAATATTTTGTCGCTAATTACTTACAAGTATGTTCCCAACAGAGCGTATTGGAGACAAAAAAATTCGTCACAAATTTATCATTTTCAATGACGAAATTGTTTTTTCGTCTCTACGACCCTTTAGCGACGAGGCTTTGGCGACAAAACGGGTGACGAAAAATTTTCGTCGTAATTAGTTTGGGTGACGAAATATATACATTTTGGGACAAATTTGTTTCGTCTTTAAATCCCAAATTTGTTGTAGTGTCTGCAAGGCACAATTCAAGTTGGATTCGCATCTAAAAACTCATAGCCTCACTGAAATCAAAAGTGCGAAAACAAGTACAACTGAAAGGAGTTTTGTCAAACGAGATTGCCAAGAATAAAAACTTAACAATTTGAAACATAATTCTCTTTGAAATGCTTCCCAAGAGTAGCTTCATCAATCACGGGCCCTCCATCGTAGTTTATAAGAATTCATTCCTACATATGTAAATTGGAAATTTTAATTGAGGGCCACTTGTATTTATCTTCTTAATGAAATCATTAAGAAAAAGAAAATGTTCATTTAATATTTATGATCTTGACTATTAAGAGTCTTTGTTTATTTATCATATGATGCCTTGTTTTGTTTAGGATTGGATGAAGCCTTATGTAAAATGGATAATAAATAACCATTAATTTAAGGGGGAAAATAAAAATTATACTAAAGATTATTAATATGCCTTGCCTGTCTCTTGGAGAACCTCAATGATGGTTGGATTTTTTTTGATGTAGAACCACAAAAGTAGATAGCGCTGCTTTCAAGAAAAATGAAAGTCTTTTTAGGATCATATCATTGTCCAGCAATACAATATAATGACAAAAGGTGCAAAAAAATTTGAGATTTTTACTTTGGTACTTCCTTGCCAGCCACCTAAATTTTGAAGCCTTTGTGTCATGGTAGGGGAGCAGATGTACATTTGATAGCTTTGTTATATTCTTGATTATTGCCCATGATATGTTTAAGAATACCCAAAAACAGGAGGTACTTGGTAGCAAGAAACTAATGCAATTGTAGCATGAGCAGTTCCATTTTGACCTGCTACAATGCAGCAACAGTCTTTCCTTTAAGCAAGTTTTGCACACATCTATTAAAGAATTGAAGTCAATTCATGTAAATTTTCTGGTGAGGAGCGTACAAAATGATTATTAATTATGAAATATAGACAAGCAATGAGTGAAGGAAAAGGTGTTTATTGATGAGGAAGCCACCTGTGATATAAGCCTGCATGAATTGATTTGGTTCAACAATTCTTTTGGCGGTAGTAAAGAAAGTGAAACTGTTAACTCTGATGTTGTCTCCCTAATCAGATGAACATTGTATCAATGTCAACCTTTTTTGAATCATGGACAGTTAAAATTTTATTTGTTTATCTAATGCAGTATATGAAATATCTAACATATTAAATTAAAAAAAGTACAATAAAAAATGGGGAAAAAAAAGATTGCTCATGTTCAAAGTAATACCAAAGAATATTCAATTAAAAAAAAAAGGATAAATTACAAATACTCCCCTTGAGATTTGCTGAAAATATAGACTACTCCCTGTGGTTTGAAAAATTACAAATACTCCCTTATTAGAATTTTTTATTTGACAGAATTAACTAAAAAAATGAAATTTATAATTGATTTCCTATACAATAATAAAATTATCTAAATTATTAATTAAAACATATTTTTAACATTATTAAAAACTGTTAATTGTAAAGATTATTAATATGCCTTGCCTGTCTCTTGGAGAACCTCAATGATGGTTGGATTTTTTGATGTAGCACCACAAAAGTAGATAGCGCTGCTTTCAAGAAAAATGAAAGTCTTTTTAGGATCATATCATTGTCTAGCAATACAATATAATGACAAAAGGTGCAGAAAATTTGAGATTTTTACTTTGGTACTACCTTGCCAGCCACCTAAATTTTGAAGCCTTTGTGTCATGGTAGGGGAGCATGTATGTAGCTACATTGAGTTGTACATCTACATTTGATAGCTTTGTTATATTCTTGATTATTGTGCATGATATGTTTAAGAATACCCAAAAACAGATGAGGTACTAGCAAGAAACTAATGTAATTGTAGCATGAGCAGTTCCATTTTGACCTGCTACAATGCAGCAACAGTCTTTCCTTTAAGCAAGTTTTGCACACATCTATTAAAGAATTGAAGTCAATTCCTGTAATTTTTCTGGTGAGGAGCGTACAAAATGATTATTAATTATGAAATATAGACAAGCAATGAGTGAAGGAAAAGGTGTTTATAGATGAGGAAGCCACCTGTGATATAAGCCTGCTCTCATGAATTGATTTGGTTCAACAATTCTTTTGGCGGTAGTAAAGAAAGTGGAACTGTTAACTCTGATGTTGTCTCCCTAACCAGATGAACATTGTATCAATGTCAACATATTACTTTTTTGAATCATGAACAGTTAAAAAAAATTTTGTTTATCTAATGAAGTATATGAAATGTCTAACATATTAAATAAAAAAAAGTACAATAAAAAAGGGGGAAAAAAAGATTACTCATGTTCAAAGTAATACCAAAGAATATTCAATTTAAAAAAAAAAAGGATAAATTACAAATACACCCCTTGAGATTTGTTGAAAATACAGATTACTCCATGTGGTTTGAAAAATTATAAATATCCCCTTATTAGAATTTTTTATTTGAAAAAATTAATTAAAAAATAAAATTCATAATTGTTTTCCTATACAATAATAAAATTACCTAAATTATTAATTGAAACATATTTTTAACATCATTAAAAACTGTTAATTGACTTGATGATATATTAATAAAATAGGCTATTTGTTATAAAATTAGAACTCTCAGGAGTAGAATGTAATTTTCAAAATCACAGAGAGCGATTCATATTTTAATCAAATCTTAAGGAGTGTATTTGTAATTTATCCTAAAAAAAAAAATAATGGATTATGAATGTATGGCCTTAAAGATTTGGGCAACATTGCTTCCCATTTTCAAGGCTCCTAATATAAGTGCTACTTTTTAATTTCCTTCTTTTTACCTAAAACCCACTTAACCTCAGTCATTCTTCTTATTATACTTTGCCCTGGTTTGGCAATATCATTTTTTAATTTAAAAAATAAAAAATTACTAAAAAAAATTAAAAAGTCAACAATCTATACTAAAAAGTCAAAGATTTCCTTTTCTCTTTACTTTTTGTAAATCTTTTTACAAAAAACTAAAAAATCCTCACAAATATACTAATTTTTTTATATCATATTTTAACTAAAAAACTAAAAAAAAATTGTTCCAAACAAGACCTACCATGATATAAATCCTTACAAAGATTCTCCAATGAGTCCTTAATTTTTTTTTCCCCACAAACAACCACTTCCCAATAAAGGGGTTTTTTTTATTATTATTATTAAACTTTTATCTTTTTTTCTGAATCCGACATATTGGCTCCCATTTTGCTGATTATACTATGTCAAAAAACAAAAGCAAAACCAAGCCATTTTTTAAGTTCCATATCCACTTCCTTTTAGTTTATAAAATACTGAAATGATATATCTATATATATATATATATATATATTTGTAGTGCTTTTTCTTCTTTATTACAGAATTGCTAAAGAGTGGCCACCGAAAGGCAAATTTGAAGTTTAGATTTCCATTATCACTATAGGAAAAAATACTTTTGATGTCTAAAAATGATGATCAAAAAACAGTTAGTCGTCAAAGTTATATACTGTAGCTACAAAAAATATTTGGTCGGCGAAGATACACACTTTAGCTACAAAAAATAATTTAGTTGGCATTTATTTTACTTTTGGCTAGTAATTGAGTTTTAGTTGTTGAAAAAAGGATTTTAGGCGACTTAAAAAAAAATTGATCCCTAAATGTACAATCTCTAGCTACTAAAAAATTTTTTATCAGTATTTATTTTACATTTGGCAACTAATTAATTTTTAGCCATTGATAAAATTAATTAGCGACTAATGTATTTAGTCGGAAAAAATACCTTTATTTATTATTGGCGACTAAAAAAGTTAGTCGGGAAAAAAAACTAGGGTTTAAAAAATACACTCCACATGCTGATTCTCTAACTCCCTCACGCATCTATCTGTCTCTCTCACTCTGTGGCTCTCTCTCACATGCCTCTGCCCTCCTCTAGCTATGTCTATCGCTTTTGGCCATGTTTGGTAGGGCTTATTTAAGCTTTTAGCTTAATTTAAGCTATTTTGATGTGTTTGGTTCAGTTTAACAATACAGCTTATAGCTTTTTGTAAGTCGAAAATCAACTTATTCTTTGAGTGGGGAGAAGAAGCTTAATTTGTAAGTCAAAAATCAGCTTATGTTCACAACTATAAACTATAAACGGTTAGGTTATAAGTTATATTCACTTTACCACAGCTCTACCAAACGGGGCCTTTGTCACCATCGCCGTCAGGTACAGAAGCATCACCGCCATCGCACATGAGCACCACCGTCAATCCACCATTAGAGCATTACCCCAGGTATGTCCTCTCTATTTCGCCCTCTCTCTGTCTTTTTGTATCTGTTCCCCTAATTTTAGCCTCTTGGGTTCTCTTCTTCCATTCGCATACCTTCACACAAACCCAACCCCAAATCGACCCACCCATCGCCATTGACGAATGACTGTGATTTTGGTTTTTTGTTTTTTGACGGTTTGATGACATTGATTCATGATTTATGATTTATGATTTATGATATAAAAAAAAAAAAAAAAGGTTAAGAAGATGAAGAAAGAAATTTGTATGCATATGTATATAAAATATGAATTTGGGCATTGATTTCGACAGGAATGAAGAGGTTTTCCATAGAGAAATTGTTGAGATAGAGTTGAATAATAAATCAAAGTTTAAGAAGAGCAGTCGGTAAAGGAGTCGAAGCTTTACTTACTGCTCTATTTTGATCTCAGGATTGGGAGTTTGATGGCTGCCTTTATCCTTGTTTATCATTTACATTTTTTTCTAGTGTTTTTGTTGTATTTCAGTGCTTCTACTGTATTTTGCTGCTTCATTTGCTTATTTGTTTGAAAATCTGGTCTAAGTGGAGGTAGGTAGTGTGTGGTTTTGGTGACTGGTGTGTTTTGAGAGTGGTTGCCAGGGGACCCTTTTGTTCTTTCTTCGTTGCTTTGTCTGCTGGATGGCACTTAGAAGCATTTTTTGAAGGTAGCATGAGGATATCCAAAAGCATCATTGCTAGTGTGTGTGTGTATATGTATGCACATGTATATAAATTATATGAATTTGTATGTTGATTGAATTGTTCTTCTAGTAGTAGTAGCCATCATCTTTATATGAACAAATCATATATATACATATTTTCTTGATGCCTGCAATCCAACTGTTTACACTTCTCTTGTAATTTTCTCTATTCTAATTAACACATTTAATTGTGATATTCTTGGTGAATTATTTGGTCATGTACGGAAGAGGCAGCCTTGGGCAGATCCGAAAGTTGTCAAGGTAACATATATGTATAGTAGTATATATATTTGATATGAAATGCTTTTCTTAGTTTTTAACAGATGATATAATTTCAGAGGCTTATTGAGGTATTTCAATAATCTTTTTAGTTACACTTCGTTGTTGTCTTTTGGAACAGTAACTCATAGATGCAAACTTATATGCATGTTGGGGAAAGGATTGCAGCAGATGATGAAAATCCTATTAAAAAGAAGAAGGAGAAGCTTGTTAAGGTTGAAGTGGGCACAGCTGCATGCCTCTCTGTTGCCCACATATATTACTCATCAGTTGATTTAAAGTTTTCTCATGTCTTTTGATCTATTTTCATATATCTAGGAATGTACTACTGCCCTGGATACTCTGCCAAAACCATCTGAAGAAGAACTCAATCCCTATTTGATATTCCCTTCACCAGAGGAAAATTATAAGGTAGGTACCCCACTGTCTGATCTTCATATCAGTTTGTTTTAACTCTTTTTGTTTGTTAACTTAACATTTACATCCTTCTACTTTTACCCACCAAAAAAAAGATCCTTCTACTTTCTGCCTTTTTTAAAGACATCCTAGTTATACTATGCATGAATATTTGGAAACTTCATGGTAAAAGCTATGTATAGTGTATAGTTTTTTGAACTTCTCATCTGGTAGAAGCATGTAAAATCTTATTGGTATTGTGTTGACTTTTTACCTTATCTAGCCATTGCTTTATTATTCTAAATTTCTCACTATCATAGGATTTTGTTAACATGTATAACCATCTCATGGGTCCTCAGAATTTTGCACCCTTGGCCTAGAACACTTTCTATAAAAATTTGTGTGTATCATGAGAACTCCTCTCTTTTGTCTCTTGGCTGAAGTTCGATGTGAGAAAATGGGTGATGAAATCGATGTATCTGGTAGATCTATAAAAAAATCTTAACCTTGTGCGTAGATTTGCTTAACTTGCAATTCTTGTACTTTCTTAGGCAAATACAGTGAGATAAACTTGTGTTTAGATTTGCTTTCTATTTTTCAAAAGATAGTGTATTAAATGCTATTTCTTTTTCTTGTGATCATAAATTGCAATTCTTGTTCTTGATTAAGCAAATACATGACAAATTTGGTAAACTTGTGTTTAGATTTGCTTTCTATTTCGAAAGGATAGCATATTGAATGCTATAAGTGCTATACTTTCTATTTGTGTCATGACCCAAACCTGTCTCTAAAAGTTTAGGCCATGACCGACCTACATTTCGGCAATTCTTTCTATTTTTGGGTTGTTTAATTCACACATTTAAACATGAAATTTCACATCAAACATATAATCACACAGATAATAAAGGAATTAGAGTATAAGTAGCATATGAGCGAGTCGGGTTATTACAATTTCGCTACCATGTATTGATTTTATGTTAAAGCATAGTGGGAAAAGAATGGCTTTAGTGGTTCTTTCCAAGGGAAATTTGTCATCATTAACACTACAAATCACAATATTAAGGCAAGCTAAAATCTCGCTCTTTAATTCCTCACTTTTGTCACTGTGTACTTATTTGTATCCAAAAATAATAAAATAAGCAAAAAAGAATTGGTCACATGAACGTTTTGCCTATTTTTGTCTACTAAGGTTTCTCACTTTTATTTATATCTAGAAAGAATTTGTTACATAACAAATTTGCCTTTTGTCTTTGTGCCTATGGACACCTTGCTTCCAATACTTTTTTGCATATTGTTTCGTAGGTTACCAAAAAAACTTCCCGAGTGATCTCGAGTATTTATTGCAGATCCCATGCTGGCTTTAGGTATTTTTGATTTTATATCAGATTGCTTTCTGTGATCCCAAATGCTCAATTACTACAAGAGAAGAACATATGACTTGAAAAAGGTGCTGCTTTTTAATTTATTATTAATTGTCATTTTTTTCAGTGTTCTGAAATAAGACAATAGGAATTGAGCTAATGTTGTAAGCAGCTTTCTTATTTACAATGACATCATAATGTTTCTGCAGATTGTAGAATATGCAAGCAAAAATGATTTCACTTCTATTATAGTTGTTCATACTAACTGCAGGAACCCAATAAGCATCCTCAGTCCTTTTTTCTTTTTTCCTTCACTTACATTATTTTAATGGGTAAATTACACCTACACCCCTAAGATTTGGGTTTAATACATATCCACCCCAATGTTTGGAAAATTACACTAACCCCTTGTCATTGTAATTATTTAGATGAAATGAAGATATTGAACTCATGCACGCTCTCTTTTCTTGCATTGTTTTACTTCCTCTGTTTTTTTTTTTTTTCCCTTTCCTTTGCTTTACTTTTTTTTTCAATGCGATTTCCTCTGTTTTTCTATTAAAAGTTGTTGCCTTTTATATAACAAAGGAGTTCGTAAAATGAGAATATTAATTACAGGGGTGAAAATGTAATTTTTAAAACGTCAGAAGGTGAGAGGTAATTAAATCAAATCTCAGAGGGTGTCAGTGTAATTTATCCTATTTCAATTGCAACAGTTATGATAGTCAATTATGGTGGTTGTTTTGTAGATGCTCTCCTTGTCATTGGTTTAGCAATGAATACTCTGATTGGTTCAGGAAATTTTTAGCTCTCTCTCTCTACTTCTTTGAGTGTGTGTAGTCTATTTACCAATCTAGATATATACATATCAAATATCACTCCGTTTGCCCATTTTTGGTAGTCCTGCTTTATGTGTCATAGTCTTAAATTCAAAACATTTAATAATCACTGGCCCATGTTACCCTTCTTCAAAATTATATTTATAAGCAATCCCATTTCAAATGTGCTTTTCGTAAACTTTACTGTGTACATGGTCAATCATGCCATATGGAATGGAATGGAGTTGGAGTATCTGTATCTATTGCTGACTGTTATGTGTCTATTATTATCTCATATAGGCTAATACAGTCTCTTTTCTCACAAGATCCAAATTTTCGTGGACGCCAAGTGGTAACCTTCCACAATCAGCGAGATTTTATATTATTTTGCCATTATCAGTGAGTGTTTGTTACATTTGTGGGATGCTCTGTTTTGAAATTCGACTATGAGGATTTTACACTTTGTTGTTATGCATGAAGGTACATTTTTGAAACCAAAGAAAATAAACAGAGCGATTCAAAAGGTGGTAAAATGGTCAAGGACAATAAGGATGAAAATGACACTCAAGACAAAACAGTAACATGTTCTGTTTGCTGGCAACATTTGATATTTGTTAAATTTGCATATCACTTGTGCCGGTGAGTATTTCATGTTGGAAGAATCTTCTATATATAATAAATAAATTGAAATCAAATCAAACAAATAAAATAAATAAATTACAGGATTTATTTTAACGAACTGAATGAATAATTAAAAAAGCAAGTCGAGTGTGAGACACTCAGTTCTTAAGACAGATTCGTCCCGCGACGGTACTTACGGATAAATGGTGTCTATCTCCCACGATATAATGATCTTCACAAATTGTAGTAGCACTCCAAACAATTTGTACGACGAACAAAAACCTTGTGTTCTATATTCTCTTTAATTTTTTTTAAAAACTAATATGAAGAGAATTTATGCAAATGAGCAAAATAAGATAGCAAAATGAAATTTTCAAATTATATTCAGATGTCCAAGACTGCTGGAAATGGCCTCTATTTATATGTAAACAATCTGTCCAAACAGGTAGGTAATTTGAATGAACAGTTGCAACAGATATAATTCAAATTTCGAACAGATAACTGCTTCCAACTGCAACAAATCTGTTGGCAGTTTTGGACAGATAACTGCCCAGCAGTTTGGATCGGTCCGAGTAGTTTAAAACCTGTAAGTAGTTTGAATCTGTTAAAAATTTGAATCTATTGTGGACTGGAAATGGTACATTTATGGACAGAAAATTTAAATTCAAATTTGGAATTAATTTCCCGCAATAATTTTTGAAAAAATTCAAATGAATTTTGTTCAAAAAATTAATATTATAACCGACCCAACCCACAACCCACACCCCGCTTGGCCTGCCGGTCAGACGAACACGGCACACATGCACATGTGGTAGTTTGAGCCAAGGTTCCTTTGTCCATAATTCCTCCCTTCTACAAACTTGGGGTGCCCTTTGGGGCCCAACCCAAGTTAGTACACTAAGAGCTTATATACATACCTTGGGGTGCCCTTTGGGGCCCAACCCAAGTTAGTACACTAAGAGCTTATATACATACATAAGCTCTCTTAAAGTTTCAATGTGGGACAAGCCTAACAAGAAAACTCACATTTAATTCTTTAAATATCCATTCCACAAACCCAAAAACGACGTCAAGTTCCCATTCACTCATAAATGGTTTTGATGAACTGTCTTCACCGTGTGACTTACCATACGGCAAAGAACATGTCACCTCTTTGAACCCATTCCAAAAAAAGTTTAGAACCCACTTTATTTTGGGCTCAAAGTTGGCACAAAATAAGCCTATAAAACCAAAATTTTCAACAATCCCCCACATTAATAGAATTTGACGGAGAAAAAATGCAACAACATGATCTAATTACAGAGAGTACAGAAATTGGAAATATTCTACAAAAGATAGGTAGCTTTTGAATTTGAATCTTACCTTGTGAAACACTGTCGAATTTACTAGCTAACTAGTGAACATGATGTCTTGAACTGTTCAACCATTTGTGTAAACCAAGATAATAGAGCTCACACAGAATATTATCAGATATAGTTTAGTTCTCACTATTGTGTTCATTTTGGCCCTGAACAACCTGGTCTTTTATGAGTGCTCTAGAGAATTATAGCCCTTCACAAATCTTATAGAACTAGCCCAGTTCACACTCATATAGGTGATTCTTATTAAAAGTATTCTACCATACTCCAATAGGTATACCTAGATATAAGAATCATTAAAAGTATTACTTAACCTAAAATGTTGCAGACATCACTATTTCATTATAGAAATAGGTAGGAGTTTGACTCCCCAGTGATCTTTATAAGTCATACACAACTCGATTGTCCTTTTGAACCTAGATCTTGGGATCTCCAATCAACTAGGTTGGGTTGCCATTGTGGTAACTCTTATTTAATAGGCTTAAGTCATATTCCCCTCGATGAATTCTCAACCAACTCTCTTGCTAACCCTTTGTTTAGTGGATCCGCTATGTTGTCTTTAGACTTCACATATTCAATGGAAATAATTCCATTAGAGAGTAGTTGTCTCGCGGTGTTATGTTGACGACGAATGTATCGCGACTTACCGTTATACATATGACTCTGTACTTTACCAATTGTTGATTGACTATCACAATGTATGCATATAGCAGATACCAGTTTTGGCCACATTGAAATATCTTCAAGGAAGTGACGAAGCCATTCTGCTTCTTCCCCAGCTTTATTTAAAGCTATGAATTCTGGTTCCATAGTAGACCTAACAATGCAAGTCTGTTTGAAAGATTTCCAAGATACAGTCGCCCCACCAAGAGTAAAGACATACCCACTTATGGATTTTGAGTCTCTAGTATTCGATATCCAATTTGCATTATAGTATCCTTCAAGTATTACTGGATATCTAGTATAATTAAGCCCAATGTTATGAGTAAATCTAAGGTATCTTAGAACCCTTATAATTGTTTTCTAGTGTTCTACTCCTGGATTACTCGTATATCTACTTAATTTACTGTTGAAATTAATGTATAAAGAGAAATAGAGAATTAGAATTGATGTATTGATATATTGTTATTACAATGATTCATGATTCCTATATATAGAAGAGGGTGAGTGTGTAGTAGGTAAGGAGTAGGTGAAGTGGAGGTGGTAGTGGTGTAGTGGGTTAGGTTTAGTGGAGTAGGTGAGGTGGTAGTGGTGTAGTGGGTTAGGTTTAGTGGAGTAGGTGAGATGGTAGTGGTGTAGTGGGTTAGGTTTAGTGGAGTAGGTGAGATGGTAGTGGTGTAGTGGGTTAGGTTTAGTGGAGTAGGTGAGATGGTAGTGGTGTAGTGGGTTAGGTTTAGTGGAGTAGGTGAGATGGTAGTGGTGTAGTGGGTTAGGTTTAGTGGAGTAGGTGAGATGGTAGTGGTGTAGTGGGTTAGGTTTAGTGGAGTAGGTGAGATGGTAGTGGTGTAGTGGGTTAGGTTTAGTGGAGTAGGTGAGATGGTAGTGGTGTAGTGGGTTAGGTTTAGTGGAGTAGGTGAGATGGTAGTGGTGTAGTGGGTTAGGTTTAGTGGAGTAGGTGAGATGGTAGTGGTGTAGTGGGTTAGGTTTAGTGGAGTAGGTGAGATGGTAGTGGTGTAGTGGGTTAGGTTTAGTGGAGTAGGTGAGATGGTAGTGGTGTAGTGGGTTAGGTTTAGTGGAGTAGGTGAGATGGTAGTGGTGTAGTGGGTTAGGTTTAGTGGAGTAGGTGAGATGGTAGTGGTGTAGTGGGTTAGGTTTAGTGGAGTAGGTGAGATGGTAGTGGTGTAGTGGGTTAGGTTTAGTGGAGTAGGTGAGATGGTAGTGGTGTAGTGGGTTAGGTTTAGTGGAGTAGGTGAGATGGTAGTGGTGTAGTGGGTTAGGTTTAGTGGAGTAGGTGAGATGGTAGTGGTGTAGTGGGTTAGGTTTAGTGGAGTAGGTGAGATGGTAGTGGTGTAGTGGGTTAGGTTTAGTGGAGTAGGTGAGATGGTAGTGGTGTAGTGGGTTAGGTTTAGTGGAGTAGGTGAGATGGTAGTGGTGTAGTGGGTTAGGTTTAGTGGAGTAGGTGAGATGGTAGTGGTGTAGTGGGTTAGGTTTAGTGGAGTAGGTGAGATGGTAGTGGTGTAGTGGGTTAGGTTTAGTGGAGTAGGTGAGATGGTAGTGGTGTAGTGGGTTAGGTTTAGTGGAGTAGGTGAGATGGTAGTGGTGTAGTGGGTTAGGTTTAGTGGAGTAGGTGAGATGGTAGTGGTGTAGTGGGTTAGGTTTAGTGGAGTAGGTGAGATGGTAGTGGTGTAGTGGGTTAGGTTTAGTGGAGTAGGTGAGATGGTAGTGGTGTAGTGGGTTAGGTTTAGTGGAGTAGGTGAGATGGTAGTGGTGTAGTGGGTTAGGTTTAGTGGAGTAGGTGAGATGGTAGTGGTGTAGTGGGTTAGGTTTAGTGGAGTAGGTGAGATGGTAGTGGTGTAGTGGGTTAGGTTTAGTGGAGTAGGTGAGATGGTAGTGGTGTAGTGGGTTAGGTTTAGTGGAGTAGGTGAGATGGTAGTGGTGTAGTGGGTTAGGTTTAGTGGAGTAGGTGAGATGGTAGTGGTGTAGTGGGTTAGGTTTAGTGGAGTAGGTGAGATGGTAGTGGTGTAGTGGGTTAGGTTTAGTGGAGTAGGTGAGATGGTAGTGGTGTAGTGGGTTAGGTTTAGTGGAGTAGGTGAGATGGTAGTGGTGTAGTGGGTTAGGTTTAGTGGAGTAGGTGAGATGGTAGTGGTGTAGTGGGTTAGGTTTAGTGGAGTAGGTGAGATGGTAGTGGTGTAGTGGGTTAGGTTTAGTGGAGTAGGTGAGATGGTAGTGGTGTAGTGGGTTAGGTTTAGTGGAGTAGGTGAGATGGTAGTGGTGTAGTGGGTTAGGTTTAGTGGAGTAGGTGAGATGGTAGTGGTGTAGTGGGTTAGGTTTAGTGGAGTAGGTGAGATGGTAGTGGTGTAGTGGGTTAGGTTTAGTGGAGTAGGTGAGATGGTAGTGGTGTAGTGGGTTAGGTTTAGTGGAGTAGGTGAGATGGTAGTGGTGTAGTGGGTTAGGTTTAGTGGAGTAGGTGAGATGGTAGTGGTGTAGTGGGTTAGGTTTAGTGGAGTAGGTGAGATGGTAGTGGTGTAGTGGGTTAGGTTTAGTGGAGTAGGTGAGATGGTAGTGGTGTAGTGGGTTAGGTTTAGTGGAGTAGGTGAGATGGTAGTGGTGTAGTGGGTTAGGTTTAGTGGAGTAGGTGAGATGGTAGTGGTGTAGTGGGTTAGGTTTAGTGGAGTAGGTGAGATGGTAGTGGTGTAGTGGGTTAGGTTTAGTGGAGTAGGTGAGGGTGTTGCAGAACTGGCGAAATCGGAGACCAATCGAATCGAAAAAGTAAGAACATAGAAGATGAAAGTGATGATGAAGACGAATTGGAAACTCATGTAAAAGTAGCAGCTCTCAATTCATCTTCACCGCCCAAAAACGCATTGTTGTTGACTAGATGTAGATTTGCACCGTACAGATCTTCGTCGCTAGCGAGCCAATTTTGGGGTTCGCCATTGGAGGCAGCATCGGAAACAGAGGAAAATTGAGATTTTCTCGGGAAAATGAAGGGTCAATCAATGGGAAATTCAAGGAAGAAAGTGATATTGGGGAAGTGGAAACAGGAGGAGCTGTGATACTGCTGAGAAGGTGCAAATCGGAACCAGCAAGAAGAGGAGAGAAGCTCAAGATCTGTGAAGCAAAACAGAGATCCCAGATAGAAAGAAGAGTTTCTGGTATGTGTTTGTGGTATGTGTTGGAAAATTCCAGCGGGCAGCGAAGGCAAGGTTGCCGGCCGGCTGCCCGCCGGAAAGAAAGCAGTATAGACCTAAATCTTATGGCTCTGATACCATGTTGAAATTAATGTATAAAGAGAAATAGAGAATTAGAATTGATGTATTGATATATTGTTATTACAATGATTCATGATTCCTATATATAGAAGAGGGTGAGTGTGTAGTAGGTAAGGAGTAGGTGAAGTGGAGGTGGTAGTGGTGTAGTGGGTTAGGTTTAGTGGAGTAGGTGAGGTGGTAGTGGTGCAGTGGGTTAGGTTTAGTGGAGTAGGTTTAAGTGGGTGAAGAGGTGGAGAGTAGGTGGATTTTAACATTTACTTACTGCATAAGTTATATCTGGGCGAGTGCAGTTCATCAAGTACATTAAGCTTTCAATAATTTGGGCATACTCTAATTAAGAAATATTTTTCTGTACATTCTTAGAAATAAACAAATTAACATTCACAAGTGTTCTAGCAAGATGATCATCATCTTTATTAAATTTGTCAAGTATTTTCTCAATGTAATAAGATTGTAACAAAGCATAACCTTCTAACGTTTTGGTAATTTTCATACCAAGTATTACATCAGCAATCCTCATACCTTTCATGTCAAAATGTTTATTCAACATTTTCTTGGTAGTTTTAATCATGTCATTATTACTACCTATGATGAGCATATCATTCACATAAAGACTTACTATAACATAGCCTTTATTTGTGTTTTTAATATAAACACAATTGTCACATTCATTAATTTTGAATCCATTTGATATCATTGCTTTGTCAAATTTCTCATGCCATTGCTTTGGCGCTTGTTTTAAACCATATAATGATTTAACTAATTTACGCACTTTCTTTTCTTTTCCTGGAACAGAAAATCCTTCTGGTTGTTCCATATAAATTTCTTCATCTAACTCACCATTTAAGAAAGTGGTTTTCACATCCATTTGATGAATTTCTAGATTGTATAAAGATGCAATGGCAATTAGCATTCTAATGGATGTTATTCTAGTAATTGGTGAGTATGTGTCAAAGTAATCAAAACCTTCTTTTTGTCTAAAACCTTTGACCACAAGTCTTGCTTTGTATTTGTTAATTGATCCATCCGCTTTCATTTTTCTCTTGAAAATCCACTTGTACCCAAGAAGTTTACAACCTGGTAGTAGATCCACCAATTTCCAAGTGTGATTTTGCAAGATGGATTCAACTTCGCTGTTTACATCTTCTTTCCATAAAGGAGCCTCAGGACTGGATATGGCTTCTTTAAAAGTTAAGGGCTCATTTTCTAACAAAAATGTTAGAAAATTTGGACTAAAAGATTTTGAGGTTCTAGCACGTTTACTACGCCTAAGTTCCCCTTTCTCATTTTAATCTTTCTCTTGCTCTTGTTCTTGATCATATTCTTGATCCTGACTAGTAATAGTATCATGAGATCTTTTATTATTACTAGTCTCTTGTCCAGTCTTATTTGGAAATACATGTTCAAAGAAAGATGCATTCTGGGATTCAATAATAATATTTACATGCATTTCGGAATGTTCTGATTTATAAATCAAAAACCGGTATGCACTACTATTCTTGGCATAACCAATGAAAATGCAATCAACAGTTTTAGGAGCTATCTTAGTTTTTTTAGGACTAAGAATAGCCACTTTAGCCAAACACCCCCACACTTTTAAGTATTTGTAGAATGGTACTCTCCTATGCCACATTTCATAAGGTGTTTGATTTACTTTCTTTCGGGGTACTTTATTGAGTATAATTAGCAAAAAGTATTGCTTCCTCCCACAAGTTCTGAGGTAATCCAGAACTTATTAACATGGCATTCATCATTTCTTTTAATGTCCTATTTTTCCTTTCAACATTTACATTTTGCTGAGGTGAGTAAGGAGCGGTGGTTTGATGAATTATTTCATGTTCTTCACAAAACTCACCAAAAGGTGATTCATATTCACCACATCTATCACTTCTTAGCTTTTTGATTTTTTTACCAAGTTGATTTTCAACTTCACTCTTATATTGAATGAAAGTTTCCAAAACTTTATCCTTGGTTCGAATTAAATAAACATAACTATATCTAATATAGTCATCTATAAAAGTGATAAAATACTTTTTCCCACCTCTAGTTTGAATTGATTTGAAATCATAAATGTCACTATGAATTAATTCAAGTGGTTCCGTATTTCGTTCAATTGAATGAAAAGGAGTTTTTGATAATTTTACCTCAACGCAATTTCACATTTATGATTTCAATCAATGTCAAATTTAGATAAACATTCCATATTAATTAATCTTCGCAAAGATCCATAGTTAACATGTCCAAGTCTACCATGCCATAAATTTGAAGACTTAGCAAATAAGAAGAAGATGTATTTTTATTAATAACAGATGGTACAATAGTCATTACATTCATTTTGAAAAGGCCATCAAACATATAACATTTTCCTACATACATCCCGTTTTTGGTAAGTAAAAACTTGTCACTTTCAAGAACTAGCCTAAACCCATTTTTACTCAACAAAGATCTGGAAACAAGATTTTTGCGAATGTCCAGAACATGCAATACATTGTTGAGAGTGAGTTCCTTTCCAAATGTCATCTTCAAAATAATCTTTCCTTGTCCTTCAATTTTAGAAGTCGAGGAGTTTCCTATAAAAAGTTGTTCACCGTTGTTCACTACAGAATAAAATGTGAACATCTTTTTGTCGGCACAAATATGGCGAGTAGCACCAGCGTCCATCCACCATTCTTTAGGATTTCTGAAAAGGTTTGGCTCGGAAACAACTGCAGAAAGATTTATGACATCTACACCATTGGAAATTATATCCACTTCGGTCATATTGGCTTGAGCAACCTTCTTGCTTGATCTTCCTTTGCCTTTGCAAAAAACCAGTTCCTAAGAACTTTTCTGATTTTTTACCATAATTCACTAGCACAATCCAAACATAAGGAATGGTTGGCGCAATTGTAGCCACTATACCAGTACTGGTTTGAACATTAGTTTGACCAGTTTCAGTAGCCATAAATTCTAAATTATGAAACAAAATTATAATTAGAATTTTACGTAGAAAATTTAAATCGAAACCACAAAATTAAATTCTGTAAAATAAAATAAACAAGAATTGTAACTTTTATTTTCAATTAATTGAAAATAAAATAAAATTTTATTTAACCAAATTAATTTCATACAGAAAATTAAATTTCTGTAACACTTCAATAATTAAAATACCGAAACAGAATTTTAATTAATGAACACTCATAAATAATTTTTGAAAACCAAAATTAATTTCTGACAAAATTTCACAAATAAATATTCTGAATTGTTAATAACACCAGAAATTACTACTAGTTGTCAAAGAAAACAGACAGTATCTTACTACTATCTGTCAAATAGTATATTACTACTATCTGTCAAACAGTATATTACTACTATCTATCAAACAGTATATTACTACTATTTGTTTTTTCAACCAAAATATTATTTTGTAAAATCACAGAAAATAATTTCTGTAAGAAGAAGAAAGAGAAAAGGAAACAAACGAAAAATTCTGTATAAACAGAATAATTCGAATCTGTCTTAAGATTGTTGGAACAATCTTTTGTGTACAATAAATAAATTGAAATCAAATCAAACAAATAAAATAAATAATTTACAGGATTTATTTTACCGAATCGAATCAATAATTAAAAAATCAAGTGAGTGTGTGACACTATATCCTTAAGACAGATTCACCTCACTACGGTGCTTACAGATAAATGGCGTCTATCTCCCACGATACAATGATCTTTACAAATTGTAGTAGCACTCCAAACAATTTGTACGGCGAACAAAAACCTTGTGTTCTATACTCTCTTTAATTTTTCCTAAAAACTAATACGAAGAGAATTTATACAAATGAGCAAAACAGCACAGCATAATGAAATTTTCAGATTATATTCGGATGTCCAAGACTGCTGGAAATGGCCTCTATTTATAGGCAAACAATCTATCCGAACAGGTAGGTAACTTGAATGAACAAGTGTAACAGATATAATTCAAATTTTGAACAGATAACTACTTCTAACTGCAACAGATCTGCTAGCAATTTTGGACAAATAGCTACCCAACAGTTAGGATCTGTCCGAGTAGTTTAAAACTTGTAAACAGTTTGAATCTATTAAAATTTTGAATCTGTTGTGGACTGGAAATGGCACATTTATGGACAGAAAATTTAAATTCAAATTTGGAATTAATTTCCCGCAATAATTTTTGAAAAAATTCAAATGAGTTTTGTCCAAAAAATTAATATTAGAACTGACCCAACCCACAACCGCGTCCAGCTCGGCCGGCAGCAGCGGCGCACACGCGTGTATGGTGGTTTAAGCCAAAGTTCCTTTGTTTATAACTCCTTCCTTCTACAAACTTGGGGCCCAACTTAAGTTAGTACACCAAGAGTTTATATACATACACAAGCTCTCTTAAAATTTTAATGTGGGACAAACATAACAAGGAAACCTACATTTAATTTTTTAAATGTCCATTCCACGAACCCGAAAACAACGTCAAGTTCTCATTTACTCATAAATAGTTTTGATGAACCGTTTTCACCATGTGACTTACCATACGGCAAGGAAAACGTCACCTCTTTGGACTCATCCCAAAAAACGTTTGGAACCCACTCTATTTTGGGCTCAAAGTTGGCCCAAAATAAGCCTATAAAACCAAATTTTCCAACATTTGCAAGACCTTTATGAACCGGTGGTGGAGCTAATACAAAGGGGCCATGCTTACATTGATCATCAAGTTGCTAATTAACTTCATATCAATATCATTTGCCTGAAATTTTATTTCGTACATTATTTTGACACTTTGAGCTTTGTTCTTCAGTGCTTTTTAATACCAATACCTCCTTAACTACTCCTTATATTTTTTAGCCAATAATTCATTTGAAAAGATTAATTACATTTGAATTTTATATAATTTTAAAAGATTACTGGTTGCCTTATATACATTCAAGTTTTACACAATTTTCTTTTATATATACATTCATGTATACAAAACTAATGATTAATTTGAAAAGATTAATTACATTCGAGTTTTATATAATTTTCTTTTCATAATTTGAAATATGCCAACGTTATTCAGTCAACACGAATGATTAATTTTATTTTTACAGATGATTTTTGGCATGGAAGTGTGGATATTCTTTTCTTTTTTTTGTCTATGGAGGACATTATTTTTGTATAATCTGTTATTACGTCACTCTCTCTTTTTGTGTAGATTACTATTGCTCATGCAGATAACTATTGGCCCGGTACAAATTACTTTTGATGTGGTATAGATTACCTTTTTGGCATGGGACAGATTACATGATATTATGAATGTTACCTTCTTCTTTTTTTCTTTTTTTATATGGAGGACATGATTTTTGTATAATCCTCAGTTTTATATGAAATTACTATTTTAGATTGGATTATACTTGGTTTGTATGAAATTTTTATTACATTTGGAATTTGACGTTAAATATGAATTTTTTGGATGGTTGAAAGTAAAATATGTGCAGGCTGTGCAATGATTGATAATATAATCAGCATATCTATTGTTTTGTTTATATACGGGGTACAAGTTGCACAAATAATGGAATAAATATAGGTTGTGGAGAAATTAATTAAAAAAAACAGTAAACAAAGTATTTGGGACTAAATATTTGGTAGCCAAAAAAGCAAGCAAAGGTTTTTTGTGACTAAATATTTAGTAGCATAAAACAAATAGACTTTTTCCAACCAAATAGTTAGTAGCCAAAACAAATAAAGATGGGAAAAAAAACCCTTTGCTGACTAAATATTTTAGTCATGAAGAAACATGACATCCTTTGGTAACTAAAATATTGTCGTAAAATATAATGTAACTAAAATATTTATTTTTTGGTGACCAAGATGTTTGGCTGTAAACAACGGCGACTAAAATATTTGGTCACTAAATATAGTACTATTTGGGACAAAAATTTATTGGCGACTAAAACTTTTAGTCTCCAACAGCTGAATTCATTTTTATGTGGAAACTTTCGGCGACTAATATTTTAGTAGCCAAAAAGTTACCTTTGGCGACCAATAAATTTTTAGTAACCAAAAGTTGTAAATTAGCGACCAAACAAATTTTAGTCGCCAATACTATAGTTGACAAGGTAACCCTAACTAGCTAGCGACTAAAATTTTTAGTTGCCATTAACTTTCGGCGACCAAAAATGAGGCTTTGGCAACTGATTTTTTAGTAACTGAATGTGTATTTTCCTGTAATGTCCCCATTCAGGGACAGAGCCAAGGTTCGATCATTGGGGGGGCCAAGATAATGGCAACGAGATAAGTTCCATCGGGCATACGAGTTTAGCTAGATCTATTTTATCTGTAATAAATTTTAAATCAAATAAAGGTAAATTAATATAAAATTTAGGGTTGGTTTGGCATCTACTATATAATCCATCTCTTTATCTTTTTTCCATCACATCACCTCTCTACTTTTCTGCACATCTTTTCGTAAAAAGACAAAAAGTGCACTTTTTTAGGACACCCCAAACCAACCCTTAATAGGGCTGTCATATATCGCTTAAATGTTTTATCAAAAATTTTTACTTTCATGTAGCTTCTCATATGGCATGATGGATTTTACCATACAGGTCACATATATACAAGCATTTATTGTGCACATACTCATAGAAAATAAAATAAAAAAATTAAAATAAATGTGGTGATAGATAAATAGTGTATGGCTTGAAATTTAAAGAAGTAATAACAATGTAAATCTTTAATAAATGAATGAAAGAAATATGAATGTAAATCATAGTTGTCACGGCCTAAACCACCCCCTTAGGTTTAGTGCCGCAACCGGCCAGTAATCCGCGATTACCGAAGGCCTGACCGAACAAAGCAAATAAATGGGGCTAGCAGAAGCTACTATGTAAGAAACAAAACGTCCATTGAGCTGTGCATTTACATGAGGCAAAAGACATTGCTATACGTATATATATACATATACCCACGTAGAAGTACAATATGCTATTAAAAGTTTGTTTTAAAAGACAATAAAAGGGAAAAAGATACGCCCATGGACAACTATTCCTGACCAAACACATGGGCGCACAACAAAAGGGTAAGCATTGGCCACAACAAAACTTGGGTAGACGGGAACCTCGCAGTAAGGCACGATGGCTAGCTCGACAAAACTAGAGTAAGACCGACGCCACTATGCCCTTTCTTGAGCTTGATCACCTACATGGTATACCAAAATGTGAGCTAGGGCCCAGTGAATAACAACCAAATAAAGAAATTATGAATGTTAAGTATAACACAAAATGAAACACAAGCTAAGCAGGTTCATACGATACTTGAGAAGCATAATAATTCGCACAGAATATTCAAAAGCAGTAAACACAGGCGGTCTAGAAGACCGGACAGTCGATCAGGGAGACCGAACAAACGGTCATGAAGATCGAAAATCAGATATGATAGCTATTGCCACGTTAAACAGGAGTTCCATGAAATGGAACTAACAAAACTATACTCATATGAAGAGGTGCCAAAGTTATCATAGTAACTAATGGAAACAGCAACAGAATTATCATTCTTTCACAGGAGAAACATATCAGAATAACACATTCATTCACATGAGAAACATATCATAATAACACATAAGTTGAAGCAGAGAGAAGATAATTTAAATCATATACATATATATATATATATTTACGGCAATGTTACTCACAGTCCGTTTCATGTTGTAGATGACTGGAATGAGGCCTTTGACCTACACAAACAAATATAAGCATTGTTCACTTAATGCGTCGAACACCCAAGGAATTAGTTTCACAACTTAGGGATTCATGGGTCAAAATGTAAATCACTCTAGTTAAACGTTCATGCCATGCAATTGGACATCATTTACAAGCGTAAAACACGCTAACGGAGGCCCGAGAGTGAGATAAATAACACAGAAAAGTGAAACGGAGGCCACCAACCAGCCGCACGTAAGGAGGTCCTTGGCCGCACGTACGGGACCCTCTCCGTATGTGCACCGCACGTGCCCCATCAGATGTTTTTTAAGCAGAAAGCTTCCCAATTTTTCCATTGTCTTCCGCACGTGCGGGCCTATCCGCCGCATGTGTGCCATTGCACTCTTGCACGTACGGGCTCCCCAGCCGCACGTGCGGTTCTGGGTGTTCCAAAACTGAGTTTTTGCCTTGTTTTTTGGAACTCCAAATCCCCAAAAATCAAACCCAATTCATTCAAATGGAAGTCCAAAAATTACGAAACATAGAAATAAAACATTTACTAGAAAAGGGGTTTAGAAGTCAAGCATCAATTTCCTTAATCTCATAAACAACTCAAGGATTAAAGGGGAAATACACATAGTAATAAAATCATGAATATATGGTTTAATTTCACATAAGATCATAGGAATGAGCAAGGTTCTGGAAAATTCCGCTTGTTGGGGTTTCTAGCATAACTTTTACCACTCAAAACCACATCCACTCCTCAAATTCCATGATCCCAAAATGAAAATCCCTATCATGCAAAGACTTAGAAAGAATTCTTACCTTATCAAGTTGATTCGATGGAATTGCTTCTAATTCTCCTCCTTTCCTTTTTCTCTCTTCTCCTTTTGCTCTTTAGAACGCACTCTCAGATTATGCCTCTCTCTCCCTCTCCCATTCTTGTGAAGTCAACAAACATATCTTTATATATAATAAATTTTAAGTGATTTAGTGCCCATGGAAGTAAGTTATATCCTTTTTCATTATTTTATACCTTACTATGGCCTAGGTTAATTAACCTTACTCACTTAATCCATTACCTAATTTTGTAACTCAACCATTTAATAACTTAATATAAGGGAACACACCTAATAGCAACACAATGCACAAAAACAAAATTGGCATATGAAGTACAAATAAATGCATAATTCAGTTTAATTATAAAAATAACAATTGAGGAAAAAGGCGGGTGTTACAATAGCAATATCAAGATGTGTTGCTAAGTGAAAAGGAAAAGACTGAAAAGGGACATTGGTAAAGAAGAAAGGAAAAGAAAGATGTTATGAATCATGAAAATTTATCTTCAATTTCTCGTTCCCAAGTTGCATACAGGCCACTATGGTTTTGCCAATCCACCTTTACCAACGGGATTTCTTTATTTCTCAACTTTTTAATTCGACGACTAACGATCCGGATGGGTCGTTCTGTATATGTATAATCATCACTCATTGGTATCTGAGTGGGTTCAATAATTTGTTAAGGGTCCAAAAGAGACTCCCTTAGCATGGAGATATAGAAGATGTTATGCATATGCTCCATATTCGAAGGTAGGGCTATTCGGTACGCCACAGGACTTAGTTTCTCGATGATCTTGTATGGTCCGATGTATCAAGGGGCCAACTTACCCTTAACTCCAAAACGAGTATGCCCCTTCATTGGCGTAACTTTAATAGAAACCTGGTTTCCTACTTCATATTCTCTCTCTCGTCTACGTACATCAGCATAACTTTTCTGCCGACTTTGGGCGGTTTTCAATCACTGTCGGATTAACTTTACTTTCTCAGTGGTCTCTTGCACCAGTTCGGATCCCATCAATGGTCTATCTCCAACTTCTGCCCAACAAATTGGTGATCTACATTTCCTGCCATAAAGAGCCTCGTATGGTGCCATGCCAAGACTCGAGTGATAGCTGTTGTTGTATACAAATTCAACTAATGGTAAGTGCGTCTCCCAGTTTCCCTGAAAATCCAGTACACACATACGTAGCATATCCTCCAACGTTTGAATCATTCTTCCTAACTGGCCATTGGTTTGTCGATGATACGCACTGCTCAACCTCAGTTCCATTCCCATTGTTTTCTGCAAACTTTGCCAGAATCTTGAAGTAAACTTCGGATCTCTGTCCGACACAATCGATATAGGTACTCTATGCAGCCTTACAATCTCATTCATATACAAGGTAGCCAAAATTATCCACATTATATGTCGTTTTTACCGATAAGAAATGAGCAAATTTTGTCAATCGATCGACAATTACCCAAATAGAATCCATACCTTTACTAGAGCGAGGTAGGCCAACCACGAAATCCATTGTGATGTGTTCCCATTTCCACTCTGGTATTGGTAATGGCTGGAGCAACCCTGCGGGTTGTTGATGTTCCGCTTTAACTTGCTGGCATTGCAAACACTTGAATACAAATTCGGCAATTTCCTTCTTCATTTCTGGCCACCAAAAATTCTTCTTTAAGTCTTGATACATTTTTGTGTTCCCCGGATGAATAGAGAATTTGGAACTGTGGGCCTCTTAGAGAACCTGTCTCTTCAAATCACTATCATTTGGTACACATAACTGCTCTTGACTTGAAATTTGAGAATGCCGTCCCCAAAACTAAATCCCGATCTAGGTTTAGAATCCCATTCATCCACTATTTTCTTGAGAAACCCATCTTGCATCTATTTCTGTTTGATCTCTTCAACTAGCACTGGCTTATGCATTACTGTTCCCTGTCTGGTGAGTAAATAGGTTAAAGTTCCCATAGCCTTCCAACTAAGGGCATCAACTACTATGTTGGCTTTTCCAGGATGATACATGATTTGTAAATCGTAATCTTTGATTAACTAGAGCCACCTTCGCTGCCTCATGTTTAGTTCTTTCTGAGTAAGGAAATATTTTAAACTCTTGTGATCCGTATACACCTCACACGTAGCCCCATACAAATAGTGGCACCAAATCTTTAATGCCAAAATCACTGTAACCAACTCCAGATCGTGAGTTGGGTAACTCTTTTCATGCGATCTCAACTGACGGGACGCATAGGCAATCATCCTTCCATTTTTCATTAATACACACCCCAAACCTTTATAAGAAGCATCGCTATAGATGGTAAAGCTATCGGTGCTAGAGGGTAAGGTGAGGATCGGTGCTATCACAAGCCTTGTCTTTAACTCCTGAAAAGCGGTCTGTCTTTGGTTAGTCCACTCAAATGATACCCCTTTTTGTGTTAATTGAGTGAGTGGCAAGGCAATCTTGGAGAAGGCCTTCACAAATCGGCGACAGTATCCAACTAGGCCCAAGAAACTGCGAACTTCGGTCACATTCGTTGGTCTCGACCAATTTACAACGGCCTCTACTTTTTGTGGATCAACAGAGATACCTTCTTTCGTTATCACATGTCCCAGAAATGTCACACTATCCAGCCAAAATTCATATTTCGACAACTTAGCATACAATTTCTTTTCCCTCAATATTTGAAGAGTAAGTCTCAAGTGGTGTTCATGTTTTTCCTTGCTCTTAGAATAGACCAAAATGTCATCATAAAAACTACAATGAATTCATCAAGAAATGGCTTAAAAACTCTATTCATTAAATCCATAAAAGCAGCTTGTGCATTAGTAACTCCGAAGGGCATAACGAGGAACTCATAGTGACCATATCTGGTTCAAAAAGCAGTCTTCTCCATATCTTCAGCTTTAACTTTTAGTTAGTGATATCCAGACCGTAGGTCAATTTTAGAAAATACTTGTGCCCCTTACAGCTGGTCAAACAAATCGTCAATACGTGGCAACGGGTATTTATTTTTGATTGTCACCTTATTCAATTCTCGGTAATCAATGCAGTCTTAAAGTTCCATCATTTTTCTTGACAAATAGCACTGGAGCACCCTACGGAGAAGTACTAGGCCTAATAAATTTCTTACTTAGTAACTCTTGTAATTGAGTTTTTAACTTTTTTAACTCGGTAGTTGACATCTAGTATAGGGTCTTGGAAATCGGTTGGATACCTGGTACTATCTCAATGGTGAACTCGATTTCTTTATCAATCAAATTCCCGGGTAAGTCATCTGGGAATTCTTTCACTACGGGAATACCTTTACATCTGGTTTAGTAGTAGTGGGCATGGTTAGTACCGAACATAGGAATCCCTTGCAACCCTTATTAATCAATCTATTCGCTTTCATGGCGAAGATCAAATATGGGGGAGGTATGACATTGTCCCCGCTAAATGTAAACCCAGGCCTTTCAGGTAAACGAAACACAACTTGTTTGGTTGAACAATCAATTGTCGCACAATGTTTTGTTAACCAATCCATCCGTAAGATGACATCGAAATATGCAATGTCTAAAGGTAGTAAATCCACATACAAAGTCATGTCTTCAATAAGGATCTCACATGCAGGATACATAGATGTACAAAGCATAGTTCCTCCCGCTGGAAAGGTTACAACTAACACATAATCCATCGGTTTCAAGGGTCGAAGTAGTTTTGAAGCAAAAGCATAGGATACGAAAAATTGTGTGGACCCCGAATCAATTAATACATGTGCATGCAGAGTACAAATAGGGAGATTACCTGACACAACTGTCTCTGCCGTCTGGACATTACCCGGCACCAATGCAAAAACCCGTCCTTGCTTTAAAGTTTCTTTCCCCATAGCTGCTTTCGAATTTCCCTTTGGTGCTGACACTGATGCAGTTGAATTAGCCCTCGACTAGCTTGTGCCTTGAGACACTAAAGGACAATCTTTAATCATATGGCCTGTTTTTCCACACTAGAAGCATGCACCAGAAATCCTACGACAAACTCCCTTATGTCTTTTTCCACACTCCGAGCAGATGGGTGTGTCATTCCCCTGACTTGAGTTAGTGAATGATCCTGTATTCTGTCTCTTGTTTGGTGGAGAATTGAAGTTATTCCGACTCTTCTTGAAATTAGACCCTGACCTTTTTCCCTTCCATTCACTCACCGGTGCCTTTGCTTGTGTTAGAGCAGCAACTCGATCAAGAACCTCAACAGCTAAACCACCTTCAAATTTTCTGGCTTTCTTATAATTGATGTCTACCATATGCGGCGCATAACGTGCGAGCTCTGTAAATTTGGCCTCATACTCTACTACTGTCATGGTACCCTGTTTGAGCTATTCAAACTCCGTCACCTTACGGTCTCTTACACACTAGGGAAAATATTTTTCATAAAAAGCCTCTTTGAACTGTGTCCAAGTCATGGCGGTTTGCTATTTTCGGATGAGCATCCACCATCTTCTTGCTTCTTCTTAAAAGGTGAAAGTTGCTAACAAAACTTTCTGTTATTCAATACATGGAAATACTTCGAATAACTTTTCAATCTCCAATATCCAAGCTTCAGCTTTCAGTGGCTAGAGGCCCCTCGGAAAGGTAGGTGGTTTTAGCTTATTAAACTTCTATATCAGGGTAATAATGTCTCCGTTATGGAGTGTGTCATGACCCGAACCTACCCCCGTGGGTTAAGGACATAACCGGCCAGTAATCATGAGATTACCTACGGCCTCAAACCAAACCAAATGTATTTTAACAGAGTTAATGGGGGCCAAACGGAAGCAATTTAAACCTTTGTCCATAAAGCTGTGCTTACATGGCACACCATAACAACCAGACATATGCACATTAATAACTCATAACAAAATATGTACTACATAAGGTTCTATACATACAGGATCATATAAGTCTAAGTCAATCCATCACAACTATATACAATAGATGCAAAGTCTTCACCAACATGACAGAATATAAATACATAACAAAAGAGCGAAGACAGGTCTCGTGTGTGAGACACAAGGGTTGACTCTCCCAAAACCTTTGTTGTTCCACATAGACTTCACTAGGGCTGGGTTTAGACTTCTCTTGGCTCACCTACAAACACATAAATGAGCGTGAGCGAAAGCCTAGTGAATAATATCAATTAAAGAAGCTATACAGACGATGTGTAGGCCAACACGCCTCAAATGGCTTTAGGCCCAATTCATATTTCTATTTAACATATATACACAATTTAGGTCAAGTGACTGCGGTTCTAAACAAACTGGCCTTTGGCCCATTGAAACTTTCATTTGTGTCAAAACGGCCTTTGGCCCATTCAGATGACAAAATGGCCTTTGGCCCATTCATTCGTTCATGTCGAAACGGCCTCTGGCCCATTCATTCGTGTCAAAACAACCTCCAGCCCATTCATTCATGTCAAAACGGCCTCTGGCCCATTCATTCATGTCAAAACGGCCTTCGGCCCATTCATTCATGTCAAAACGGCCTCTGGCCCATCCATTCATGCCAAAACGGCCTCTGGCCCATCCATTCATGTCAAAACGGCCTCTAGCCCATTCATTCTATTATTCAGATCAGACTGGCCTCTAGCCCACTCATTGGGTATAGCAAACATTGTCCACCAATCGAATCAATGTACTTATAAAACTTACATAGAAGTATGCAATTGGACAACAACATATTTCAGATATCTCTGTTAAGAAATTACTCACAGTGATCGGTTGGTTGGTTTGCCCTGGAGCTCGACCCTACACATTCCATGAACACAAAAAGGTCACAAACAATTCGATCCGTTCTAAATTCACATTTTCCTCTTTAGGCTTCATTCTTATCTCTTTAACTCATTTACAATGCTCAATGCATGCCCAAGAGTGCTTGGAAGTGAAAGAGAACAGAAAATGAAAAACAGAATATCTTTTCAAAATTTCAAAAAACAGGGTCCCCGCTCGAGCGTGGACTTCCCCGCTCGAGCGGACCCTTGAGGCCTGCAAAAGTACTGGATATGTCAAATTAACGCTCGATCGCGAACTCTAGCGCTCGAACAGAAGGCCTCTCTACATGGCTCCCCGCTCGAGCGAACACCATGTCTGCAGAAAATACTAGGAACACGAATTTCACACTCGAGCGGCGGTTTCCCCGCTCGAGCGGACATCGAAATTCTAGAAAATCTAGAACATGTTCTTGAGCTTCAATTTGATGTTCAAAGGTTCCAAGTGTATGATTTTGGCTCAAACTTCACATATACATATTCTAACATGGAATAAACACCAAATTACAACACAATGAAGCTTAATTTCACAAATCAATCCCACGCATGTCTCAAATTAACTCAAACTCATCACCAACACACTAGATTCAAACATGCAAGACTCAAACTCCCATGATTTGCACTTGCATGTGAAATATACACAATATCCTCAACTTAATTGGTGAAGAGATGATCAAATACATGGTCATTAATCAAAACTCAACATGGATTACATACTTTATACTCGAACATGGAAATTCATAGTAATTTCCTACATTGATGCATCTATTGACCTTAAATTCAACAAATACAACTCAATTTCCTTATAATCAAACTAATTCATGTTCTTGACCATTAATCAAACTTGAATCCACAAAATTACAACTAGAACTCATGAATTACTCACCAATGAGCTTTAATCTTCACAATTTATGGACAACTCTTGCACCTAGCCTTCCCAATTCATAATTCATAAGCAAAAATACACCAAGATGCCTCTTTTCTCTCTCAAGGTCGGCTCTCTCTCTTCTCTTGAGTTCAAAATCAGTCAAATGAAGCTAAAGAGAGAATTTGGGTGAAAGTGGCCCACTAAATAAGCTCCTCTAATCAAAATTCCTAATGTTTAAATAATTGAGCACTACCCCATTAATTTAATCCATTTAATTTGGTCCGAATCAATTTTCAATTAAACTTCACCGTATGCTCTAAAAATTATGCCAACCACAATGGCGTAATCAATTTCAGTTTCTGTGGCTGATAGGGCCTTCAATTTAATTTCCAAAGCAGACAATCAAATAGATATTCCTATGGTGAACAGATAGAAATTCAAAACCACATATTTTCACAAAATCATATTAAACACATAATCATATTCATGTTAAGGACCAATTAACATATTGCGGAACAGGGATATCACAGAGTGGTTCCACTAAAACTGGTGGCGGAGGAGGTGGTGGAAAGGGTTGTCTCGGTTCTTGTCTTAATGATTCCGTCAACAACTCCACCATTCGCTCTAATCGATCCATTCTTGCGTCAGAAGTTTCAGATGTCTCTGCAAGTCTTGTTCCGTCCATTGGCTATAGATAAATAAAGTGATAATAAACATAGGACATATAAAGTTTACAAATATATTATAACCACATAAGCACATTAGAGAAACCACTCGCACTCACACTTGCAACTAATGTGCTCTAACTTCTTTTCTAGGACATCTTAAAGCTCACTTGGACATATGTGTGCGGTACAACTCGTGCTCTGATACCACTCTGTCACAGCCGAACCCGCCCCCATAGGTTTAGTGCCGCAACCGGCCAGTAATCCGCGATTACCGAAGGCCTGACCGAACAAAGCAAATAAATGGGACTAATGGAAGCTACTATGTAAGAAACAAAACGTCCATTGAGCTGTGCATTTACATGAGGCAAAAGACATTGCTATACATATATATATATATATACATATACCCACGTAGAAGTACAATATGCTATTACAAGTTTGTTTTAAAAGACAATAAAAGGGAAAAAGATACGCCCATAGACAACTATTCCTGACCAAACACATGGGCGCACAACAAAAGGGTAAGCATTGGCCATAACAAAACTTGGGTAGACGGGAACCTCGTAGTGAGGCACGATGGTTAGCTCGACAAAACCAGAGTAAGACCAACGCCACTACGCCCTTTCTTGAGTTGGATCACGTACATGGTATACCAAAATATGAGCTAGGGCCCAATGAATAACAACCAAATAAAGAGATTATGAATGTTAAGTATAACACAAAATGAAACACAAGTTAAGCAGGTTCATACGATACTTGAGAAGCATAATAATTCGCGTAGAATATTCAAAAACAGTAAGCACAGGAGGTCTAGAAGACCGAACGGGCGGTCATGAAGACCGGACAGGCGGTCAGAGAGACTGAACAGACTGTCATGAAGACCAAAAATCAGATATGATAGCTATTGCCACGTTAAACAGGAGTTCCATGAAATGGAACTAACAAAACTATACTCATATGAAGAGATGCCAAAGTTATCATAGTAACTAATGGAAACTGGAAAAGAATTATCATTCTTTCATAGGAGAAACATATCAAAATAACACATTCATTCACATGAGAAACATATCAGAATAACACATAAGTTGAAGCAGAGAGAAGATAATTTAAATCATATACACACACATATATATATATATATATATTTACAGCAATGTTACTCACAATTCGTTTCGTGTTGTAGACGACTGGAATAAGGCGTTTAACCTACACAAACAAATATAAGCATTGTCCACTTAATGCTTCGAACACCCAAGGAATTAGTTTCACAACTTAGTGATGCATGGGTTAAAATGTAAATCACTCTTGTTAAACGTTCATGCCATACAATTGGGCATCATTTACGAGTGTAAAACACGCTAACTGTCACGACCCAAACCCGGCCCTATGGGTTTAGCACCGTAACCGGCCAGTAATCCGAGATTATCGAAGGCCTGCAAAACAGTAGTACAGTAAAACAGAGTACAGGGCCTGGCGGAAGCCAAAACAGTAAATAAACAATGTCCAATGAGCTGTGACAGTCTGCATGCAAAAAGACTTTCCAAACATATTTACATAATCAGTACAGAACAGTATGCACAAAATGCACAATCATTCGGACTAAGGACTCAACCCTTACAATAAGCATTTGGTCTATACAAAACAGTAAGACAGTACAGAAGGGGGAATTGTAAAACACCCCTAAGCCTTAACATGATAGGCTCGGAACCTCGCAGTGAGGCACGGTAGTTGGCTTGACAAAGCTGGAGTAACCCTGACGCTCCTAGCCGCGGTCTGGTGCCTGTACACCTACATATATATATAAGCAGTGAGCTAAAGCCCAATGAATAACATAATGCGTAAAGAGGTTAAGAATGAATGTCCTTACAGTAATGAAAACAGTCCATTTAAACAGTATTTCAGTCGTTCAATCAGTACAGTCATATGTGGTACACCCATTAGCATAACAGTAGGTCTTAAAAGACCGAACAGTAATGATGGCCATCAGTGAGTAAACAGTAGTGGTTCCAACAAGGGAACCGACAGAGATCTCTGTAACAGTAACAGTAAACAGTAGGTGCTAAGGATGCCACAATACAGTTCAAAATATAGGACATACATTCATTCAATTAACAGTAATCAGTTCAGAAAACAGTACAGTTCAGTTGTTAAGAAAATAATCATTTGCGAACATATCTTTACACAAACGTTACTCACAGAGTTCTGGGCTACAGTATGCTAGAGCGTGTCTCCCCAGTCGCCAACCCTACACAATTAACAGATTGAACACACTAAGCTACACAGTTGGGAAAGATAATAACTTAATCCCTAATTTGCCTCGGTGTGTTCTACATCTACGCCCTCATGAAGATGTCTTAAACTAGGCCTAAGAATGCCTAGAATGGGATGAGGATGCAAAGATGTACTTAAAAAGCAATTTCAGATTTTTCAGAAAAACAGAGTCCCGCTCGAGCACGGTTTTACCCGCTCGAGCGGACATGCAACAAGGTACACGCTCGAGCGTCAACTTTCTCGCTCGAGCGTACTGTAAAAGTACTGGATGGGTGAAATCTCCGCTCGACGGACGCTCGACGCCCGCTCGATCGTGAGACACATGCCTCCGCTCGAGCGCTCAATCCTCCGCTTGGGCGGACTGTAAAACAATGCAGAGAAAATACTGGATGCTCGGATTCCACGCTCGAGCGTCACTAGTCCCCGCTCAAGCGGAAGTGCAAAATCTGGAAAACCCAGATTGCACCTCCAAGCCAAAAACCAAGTTTTAACAACTCAAAACTCGACCTCTTGGGCAGAATTTCCAGAAAACATTTGTAAACACATAGTTAAACATGATTCAAAACTCAACTTTGAGAAATCAAAGCCCAAGGGTGTTTAATTCAAACCCAATTTCAAACCATTTTTAAGAACAGGATGAACATGCAAACATGCATGAATTCAAATCAATTCAAAGCTTCAATTTGATGCTCTAAGGAGCCAATTGTTTCCAAAACATGATGAAATCATGGACTTAAACATGATTGTGAGCATGCATGTAACATTTTGCCATGAAAACAACTCAACATCTACAATACAAACATGCATGCAAGGAATGAGCTTCAATTCACCATGTAAGAGCCATAACTTGGCTCAAGGCTACAATTTGCTATAAATCATGCAAGAATCACTTAAACTCAAGAACAAAAGGGCAGTTACTCTACCTTAGGTCTTGTATTCAAGATTTAGGAGCTCAAATAGCAATCTACACTTCAATTACCAAGCAATTCTTCAAGATGAATCCAAGATCCACTCAATTCTCTCTCACTCTCTATCTTGGTCGGTTGAGTCTAAGGAATGAGCTGATGAAATGTGTATGTATGAGTGTAATGAGGCTCAAAGATGATTCAAGTAGTGGGCCACTTAAGTGGCATTAAGGTAATTAAGTCAAATTATGCAATCAATCAATATTTAATCTAATTCAATCATACCTAATCAGTTTTCAGATAAATACACCATAAGATCACATTAATTATGAGTATCATAAAACATCAATCAATTCCCGGTTTGGCCGCCGATAAGGCCTTCAATTAGCAGTTTAAACATAAAACGTGAACAGATCAAGTAAACAATCAAACAGATAGAATACAGATTAACACACATACTCAGTCAATTCAGTTCCAGTTTTCAGTCAGTCAGTTCAGTACTTTAATCAGTTCAATTATCAGTCATAATCAGTTCAGTTTGACGGTAATCAATGTTTATCGGTAAGCAGTGATAAAGGTTATTACACTAACGGAAGCCCGAGAGTGAGATAAATAACACAAAAAAGTGAAACAAAGGCCACCAACCAGCCACACGTGCAAAGACGGCCGCACGTGCGCCGCACGTGCGCCATCAGGTGCTTTTTAAGCAAAAAGCTTCCCAATTTTTCCCCTGTCTTCCGCACGTGCAAGCTCCCCAGCCGCACGTGCGATTCTGGGTGTTCCAAAACTGAGTTTTTGCCTTGTTTTTTGGAACTCCAAATCCCCAAAAATCAAACCCAAATTCATTCAAATGGAAGTCCAAAAATTACGAAACATAGTAATAAAACATTTACTAGAAATAGGGTTTGGAAGTCAAGTATCAATTTCCTTAATCTCATAAACAACTCAAGGATTAAAGGGGAAATACACATAGTAATAAAATCATGAACATATGGTTTAATTTCACATAAGATCACAGGGATGAGCAAGGTTATGGAAAATTCCTCTTGTTGGGGTTTCTAGCACAACTTCACCACTCAAAACCACATCCACTCCTCAAATTCCATGATCCCAAAATGAAAATCCCTATCATGCAAAGAATTAGAAAGAATTCTTACCTTATCAAGTTGATTCGATGGAATTGCTTCTAATTCTCCTCCTTTCCTTTTTCTCTCTTCTCCTTTTGCTCTTTAAAACGCACTCTCAGATTATGCCTGTCTCTCCCTCTCCCCTTCTTGTGAAGTCAACAAACATATCTTTATATATAATAAAAGTTAAGTGATTTAGTGCCCATGGAAGTAAGTTATATCCTTTTTCATTATTTTATACCTTACTATGGCCTAGGTTAATTAACCTTACATAATCCATTACCTAATTTTGTAACTCAACCATTTAATAACTCAATATAAGGGAACACACCTAATAGCAACACAATGCACAAAAACAAAATTGGCATATGAAGTACAAATAAATGCATAATTCAGTTTAATTATAAAAATAACAATTGAGGAAAAAGGCGGGTGTTACAATAGCAATATCAAAATGTGTTGCTAAGTGAAAAGGAAAAGACTGAAAAGGGACATTGGTAAAGAAGAAAGGAAAAGAAAGATGTTATGAATCATGAAAATTTATCTTCAATTTTATCCCAAAATTGTATGTGTGATGTAGATTTAAAGTTAATGAGATGTGAGTCATACTTACAATGAATATAAACCATTGATTTTTTCCTAAAAAAATTTTGAGTATTTTTTTCGGAGTTTGTAACATTGCTAAACTATTTAAATTGTAAGAAATGAATTGTATCATAAAAAGGGTTTGAAACTGCTCCAAAGTACATGGAGAACATGTTGTTTAATAAATTTCTTTGAGAGTACAAGATACCTACGAAATACAAAATAAAAAGTAAGATAAATGGAAAGTTGAGATCATTTGGACTTCACTTAGAGACAAGGAATGGATGGCCAAAATAAATTTGGAGGAACCATTTACTGCAGTGCCATGAAAATATATAGAAGATGCCAAGTATATGCAGTGTGTTCTCAAAAATTTGCAGGGGCCAGATCCCCTGTACCCATATAATAAGAGGTGGCGCTACAAAAATGAAACCAAAATGCAAACTACAGGGGAAGAAAAATTAAAAAAGAAAAACCTTTGTTAAGTTAAATAAAATGAAACATTGTTTTTCACACAACAAATAATAAACTTCAGTACAAAACCAATTCTGCATAATTAATGTACAATACATAAAAAGAATTTAAAACATCCTAAATTTGTTCAATGAGATCCCAACAAACTTCTATATGGAAACTCAATTTGCAAAAATTAATTTTGTTGAGATTTATGTTGTGTTTGGTTAGGGGATTTAGAGAGGGATTTGGAAAGGGAAATGGAAAAGGTGTGTGAAACTAGGTGAAATGTATGTATATTTTATTCACATTTCACCTAACTTTTCTCTTTTATACACATTTTTCCTTTCCCTTTCCAAATCCCTCCTCAAACCCCCCAACCAAACACAACATTAGAGTTTAAGTTAAACTAAATAGCGAGAGGGAAATAAAAAATAAACAAGGAGAAATCCAGTGGGTCTATATAAAGTTCAAAACCAAAGATAAAGTTTGAAACTCTGCTTCTTTTTTTTGGGTACAAACATAGAGGAAAACCAAGAGGAAACTCAAAACAATGAATAAAAAGTGAAGAAAAAAACAAAAATCCACGCAAGAAACTCAATGAAATTAAAATCCACCACTCTAATCTACCTCTAATGATGATGAAATCAGGTAGACAGATGGAATAAAAAAAAAAGGTAAGAACACAAACAAAAGGACAAGCAACATAAATAAATTGGAATTGAAAAGAGAACTATGGAAATAAACCAAACTTGTAATGTAGAGCATCTATTTGCAAAGCAAACAGAAGAGAAAAAGCAAGAAAAAAGAAATGAAGAAAATATGAGAGGAAGATAAAAGGAACATATGAGAATCAAATAGTAAAAGAGAGAACAAAAAGGCACACAGTGTACTTCCAGTAATTATTCAGTAATTTCGAAGTATGGACACGTAGTATTTCATAATATTTGTGCGGGGAGCAAATATTCAGGCAAGCCCGCACTCCTTTCTTCCAAGCTCCTGTCTGTCCGATCGACCTGCGAGCACAACGGCAATGAGCTACCCGGCGGTGTGTTGCCGGAAAACCCCTCCGACGATCAAGTTAGACACACACACAGGGATAGAGAGAGAGAGAGAGGACTGAGTTCTGTTTAGTGTTTATCTCATCGAAAATGTTATCTCCATAGTATGGGGGCGCAGACTCGCTTATATACCTTCTGCGCCCCAAATCTACTCCCATTAGTCTCTCGACACGTGGTGCTGCTATCCCATCTGTCAGCACAAATCTTGCTGAACATCACCTAACCCAACTGCTAGCCCACTCTACTGGGAGCTCGGTAGCCGGATTGCAGCATTTCGGCTGCCAACGGCCATGCTGCACTTCAAGCCCAAGCGTTCCAATAACCAAGCTCATTGAGGACCAAGCTCGGCTGCATCCCGGCATAGCCGAGCTCGGGACAGCTCATACCAGCTTGCCACCGGCCTTCCTGCCGAGCTAAATCATGAACCGTGGAACCTACATGCCTTCCCTGGCACCGGTCATCTCACTTCACTAGCTTCTACACCATGGAGCCATGTAGCTCGGTTCGACCACGCCTGGCCTAGCATCGAACATCTCGCTTGACCGGCTTCTATACCATAAAGCCAAATAGCTCGGTCCGACCATGCCTTGCCTTAACCGAGCAAAACCTTTCAGGATAGGCCCGTTTCACCACGGCCCAAACTTGTTCGGCCCAAATCTGCCCGGCCATTTCCACGGCCCAAACCAGACCATAAATCTCCCTCTCAATTGCCCCTTAATTCCGTCCGCCAAAGCGTGACTGGGATTACCTGTTATGACCGGGGTAAACACTTCCTCGGTTTTCAGTTTTGCGGAAAGTCGACCGGGCTAATTTCTGTGCTCGGTTCCTTGTCTTGCTCGATCGACGCCTCCTCTGACCTTCTTGTATCTTGACTTGTTCGGTCGACGCCTCATCTGATCTTTCTGTCTCTTCAGCTCTAACGCTGCCATTAATGGGGACACATGTCGGGCGCTGATTGGCCTCGAGCCGCCAACAGTCACGTCCTTTCAATTCAAATTTTGGGAGGCCTTTCCACCCTTATAAACATGTCCCATCTCATTTCCTTCCATTCTTACTGTCTCACCTCAAACCTTTAACGTTCCAGAGCTCAAGCATCCCTAGCAAGCTTCACCCCTGCCCTTTCTTGCACTCGTGCTCAAAGAAGTAGTCCTTGCCCTCAACTGGTAAGTCCTTCAACTCTTCTTATTGTCATTTTATTTGATATTACTCCTTTTAGGGCACCAAATCTGTAGGTTTTAGGACATAACCCTCCCAAAACCCACATTCGCCCCTATTATCTTCGTTGTTTTTCAATCCCAGTGATGAACACATGAATACACGAAGAACTGGGGCGGACCGGGCTCCAGGTCACCTTTTGATCCCAAAATACAATAAGACCAAGCAATTTACTAGTTTATCAAAACCTTTAGCAGAAATCGGGGTAGGCAGGGAACTTGGCCGCTCGACCGGGCTAACATCTGGTCCACTTGAGCGACCGAGCTCCTTGGTTCACCTTCACGACCGAGGTGGTTGGCACTCTTCATGACCGAGCTAAAGTCAAGCTCGTTTTGCACGACCGCGCTCACACTTACAACTGCCATCCTTTTCTTACAGAGTCCAAGGGGACCACTGACCAAATATTGAGGCTCTCAAAACCGAGCAGCCATCAAGACACCAGTCTGTGCCAAACCACCTCGGCCGAGCTAATCCAGTTGGCTACACATAGGGCGCTTTCGCTTCCTTGTTGACACTCCGGCTGCCTTGGCCGCGTTCTGGGAAGAGTACGGTATCCCGGCAGACGTTCACCTAGAGCTCGCCGAAATTGAGACAACCCCTTGGGACAGATTAGACCAGTGCCCCTTCACCGTGCTTTCTATCATTGAAGGAGGCCTCTGCTTCCCGGTCAACCCTCTACTGACCGAATTCTTGCGCCATACCAGGCTAGCACCCACACAAGTATCAACCAACACCTACCGAATAATCAACGGCATCCATGAGCTAAATAACAGGCTAGGGACTAACTTAGGTTTAGCCGAGATACTGCGACAGTACACCCTTGGGCACACCGGCGATGGCCTCGCCTATTACTTAAAGATTAGGTCGGGCAAAGAAAAAATAGTGACCGGTACCCCAGACAAAGACTTACATGACGACGACTTCTTCTGGGTGTCCGGCAATTATGAAACGGCCGACGTACCGGGCTAGTTCATTAGCAAGAATTTCGGCGAGACATGTAAGCCGTGCTAACTGGCTTGGTTAATTGCCTTTGTTCCATATTTTGTATTTTAACATTTTTCTTCTTTCCTTTGCAGCGATCCAAGCCTTACAAGCTAACTACCACTACCCCAACGAAGAAGCCATCCGGACCATGCTCCGCTACCGCCACCGGGATTGTAACGAGCTACTGGGTTACGTCCCAACATATAGATACTCAGCTCCGCGCCGGAGTAAGGTCACTGACTTCCTCCGTACTCCATCACCTCCTCCAGACCCAACACTACCGGACGTGCCCCTAATCCGATTAACCGAAGAAGAAGAGATGGCAAAACGAAGCCGTATCAAGAACCTCCTCACAGTAACTTCCACCGAGATGCCAAGCGTCATCACCTGCTCTCCAACTACCAGTCAATCCAGCAGGGCCGTGGTTGCGCTAGCGTCTCCTGCTGCCGGGCAAGCCAGCCAAGACAATCGCCGGGCTGGGAAACGGCCTCGCGCAGGCCCCTCTGCCGAGCTAATTGAAGAGCTGACTACCGATTAACCCGCCGTCAACGTCGACCCAACATCGGCATGGTGACCGCAGCTCAAACACCGGGGTAAGGAGATCTCGGCAACGGCTTCCGTGAAGGGCGACAAAGAACATCTTCTCGCCTTTGACCTCTCCAAGGCCCTTCTCCTGCCGAGCGACGTGGTCGGCAGTGACCATGTTTTAGACACCCGGTTGGTGAAGTTAGTCGTAAAGTCCATGACCAGGGTAAGAGTCTCAAACTTCTACTCAAATTTTTACAAGTGTTTGCACGGTTTCCTCTTTGATCAATCTTTCTTCTTGCAGGCCATCCAGAAGCAACACTTGGTCATAGAGTGCATTCATCGACTACGGCAGAAGGCAAATGACACAGCCAGCCAAGTTCAAAGCCTTCAAACCGAGCTTGGCCGAGCAAAGTCTTCACTGCAGATAGCAAACGCGGACAACTCGCGGTTGCTCGGCCAGCTTGGTGACGCCGAGAAAGAGAGAGATGTGCTCCGGGCCGAGCTGGATGCACTAAAAAAGTCTAGGGAGAAGGAGCTGGAGGACGCAAATAATACCGGCTTCAAGGAGGCCGAGGACAGCTACAAAAAAAAGTCTTTACCACCCAAGATATATACTTCAAAGTGGGTTGGAAGTCTGCTTGCGATCAGCTCGGCCAAGGCCCTGGGACCGACGTGTTTGCCTCTCCGCCGGCTGTCTTCCTACCGACCTATCTTGTGCCGTATGCCAACGACATCTTCAGTGCGTTGTAGGCTGAGGCCGAGGAAGGACTCGAAGAAGAAACCGAGGCAAATACTGAGGAACTGGACCGCCAAATGGAGAAGCAGCCCAGCCAAACTGAGACCGGTGTCCAAGGCCAACCACCAACGGTCAACTTGGAGGTAACCGATGATGAATTCACTAACCTTTCCCCCTTAGCTTAGTTTTCTTTTTCTTACTTTTTGTCTGAACATGTAACCAGGCTAAGTTCCCTACCTTTTGTACTTATTTTCACATCAATGAAAAAGCTCTAATTTTATCAAGTGTTTGCACGGTCTTAAAGCTGAGTAACTTCAACCAGACAAAATACTTCGGCAACACTAACCATCTTGCATAACTTAATTAACAGGGAAAGACATCTCAGTTACAAGCATATAATTGAATAAATCATCAACTATTTCAACCGGAACAATACATCTCGGTTTGAATAAATAATCAGCATACTCAACCGGAGTAAATCATCTCGGTTGGGAATCTCATAGTTGAGCAAATCATCAAGTCGTTCAACAGAAGTAAATCATCTCGGTTGAGAATCTCAGAGTTGAGCAAAACATCAACTCGTTCAACCGGAGTAAATCATCTCAGTTGAGAATCTCAGAGTTGAGCAAAATATCAACTCGTTCAACCGAAGTAAATCATCTCGGTTGAGAATCTAAGAGTTGAGCATATCATCAACTCGTTCAACCGGAGTAAATCATCTCAGTTTAGAATCTCAGCTGAGCAAATCATTAACTCGTTCAACCGGAGTAAATCATCTCAGTTGAGAATCTCAGTTGAGCAAATCATCAACTCGTTCAACCGGAGTAAATCATATCGGTTGAGATTCCCAGAGTTGAGCAAATCATCAACTCGTTCTACCAGAGTAAATCATCTCGGTTGTAATCTCAATTAAAAAGCAACAATCAGAATGCTAAGGCAAAGATGAGACACTTCTATATATTGACAAAAAGAATATTACATTCTGAAGTGTAAGGCAAAAAATTCCTTTGCGCGAAAAGAAAACAAAAGCTAGAAATAATACAGTTTGAGGTTGGCCGCATTCCATGGCCAGGGTATTCCTCTACCATCCAAGTCCTCCAAGTGGTATGCCCCCTTGCCCGCCAGACCAGTTATCTTGTAGGGTCCTTCCCAATTTACCCCCAGTTTGCCTTCACCTGACACCAGGGTATTGCCGATGACTTTCCTCAAGACCCAATCACCTACTTTGAACGGTCTGGGGTGCACCGTTCTGTTTTATTTCCTTGAGAGCTCTTGTTGGTAGGCGGCCACATAGATGAGAGCCTTTTCTCGGCGTTCGTCCACGAGGTCCAATTCCAAGGCAATGGCCTCGGCGTTCAGCTCGGGCTCAAAACTTTCACTTCTAAGGGTGGGCATTCCAACTTACAAAGGTATGACCGCCTCCATGCCATATGCCAAAGCAAAAGGAGTTTTCCCGGTAGATCGCCGCGGGGTTGTTGGGTATGCCCAAAGGATGCTGGGGAGTTCCTCAGCCCACTTTTCCTTTGCCTTCTCCAGCCTTTTCTTCAACCCATCAAGGATGGTCTTGTTTGATGCCTCGGCTTGACCATTAGACTGTGGGTAAGCCAGGGTGGAGTTGTAGAATTCTATCTTTAAGTCTTCACAAAATCCTCTGAAAAGGCGTCCGTCAAATTGGGTGCCGTTGTCAGAGATCAGAATTTTGGGGATGCCAAACCTCGTTACCACATTCTTCCAGAAAAACTGCTTGACGTCTTTCTCCTTGATTATTGCCAAAGGCTCTGCTTCAACCCATTTGGTGAAGTAGTCTGTGGCCACGATGAAGAATTCCTGGTTGCCTGGTGCGGTTGGGAGTGGCCCCACTATATCTAGCCCCCACATAGCAAAAGGCCAAGGGCTGGTGAGAAGAAGAAGTTCCCTGGCTGGCTGGTGGATCTGGTGGGCAAACTTCTGGCACTTCTCACACTTGCGAACATACTTCTGCACGTCGGCTTGCATGCACGGCCACCAGTAGCCCTACGAAATAGCTCGGTAGGCCAAAGATCTGCCCCCTATGTGACTGCCACAGATGCCTTCATGAATTTCGTACAGAAAGACTTCCACACTGCTCGGGTGCACACACTTCAGGTAAGGACCGGTGAAAGACTTCTTGTATAATGCGCCAGATGGAGAAAGCCAAAACCGCTCTGACTTCACCCGCACTTTATGTGCTACCTTCTTGTCGGCTGGAAGGGTCCGGTCTTTGAGAAAAAGGATGATTGGGTCCATCCAAGAAGGACCTAGCTCGGTGCAGAATACTTCTGCCTGTCCGGTTGTTTCAATGTTGGGCCTCGGAATGAATTCAATCAAAAGAGGGTTGGGAGATGAGCTGTCGACCATAGAAGCAAGGCCGGCCAACTCATCTGCTCGGCCGTTTTCTTCTCGGCCGATCTGTTGGACCTTGATCGCCTGAAATCTCTTGATGTGGTCCCTGACCAGAGCTTGGTACTTCATCATTCGGTTATCCTTTTCTTCGTAAACCCTAGAAACTTGGTTAACCATAAGCTGGGAGTCACTGTAAACCATTAGCTCGGATGCTTGCATCGGAAGCGTGCTCTTGAGCTCGGCCAAGAGCACCTCGTACTCGACCTCATTGTTGGATGCTGGGAAGCCAAGGGTGATAGAATGTTCAATAGTCAGTCCGTCTGGCGAAATCAAAACTATGCCCAGCCCGGCACCGTGACGGTTCGAGGCTCCATCAACAAAAAGTTTCCACATTTCGCCAACAAAGAGCTTCCAACACTCTGAGGGGTCTTGAGAGGCTTGAAGGTTGATGAGATCACGGTTGCTCGGCTGTTCGGCTTCTAGTTCCGTGCTGAGCGGTTCCACTTCAGCCCGCTTTGGTGATTCAGCGCCGGACTCAGCAAGTTGATCCATAATGCCTAAGTTTGTAGACAAATAGCCAGGTTACGACATTATGCCGGCCGCAGGCTCTGTGCTGAGTGGTTCCATTTCTTCCCCCCTCGGTGATGTGATTCCGGACAGAGCAGGTTGGTCGGTGATACCCAACTCCGTCATCGCATCGCCGAGCTGTAGTATCGTATTAACTAAAGGTGCCTCGGTGGGACGCACAAGTTTCGCGTCACCAACACCGCCAAGCTGTGGTATTTCGGTCAGGCTTGCATTCACCTCTTCATCTGTCGCGACAATATCGACCGGGCATACCGGATGAGTTCCGGGTGAGAATTTAGCAACAAAGTCGGCCAAAGTCTGGGCTTTTATGGCGGTGCGCGGCTGGAACTTGACGTCAAACTATCCCAACTCGACCGCCCACTTAAGAAGTCGACTAGAGAAGTCTGCCCGCTCGAATAAAGCTTTGAGGGGGAACTCAGTCAAAATGATTATTGTATGCGCATAGAAATAGTGCGCCAGCTTCCTTGAGGCCATTATTAATGCCAACGCAAGTTTTTCCAGCGGCAAGTATCTTGACTCTGCCTGTAACAAGGTTTTGCTGACGTAGAAGATAGGGAGGTGCTTGATTCCTTCCGACCGGACGAGCACTGCACTGACTACATGCTATGAAACGGCCAAATAAAGGTAAAGTTCTTCGCCGGGCTTCGGTGCTACCAACAGTGGCACCGAAGACAGATACTCCTTGAGCTCGGCTAAAGCCCGGTCACACTCTTCATCCCACGAGAACTTTGACTTCAATGCTTGAAAGAATGGACGGCAGCGATCTGATGACCGACTTATTAATCGATTAAGCGCGGCGGCCATTCCGGCCAGATGCTGCATGTCCTTAGCCGAGCTAAGCTGCTTCAATTCTTGAATGACTCTAACCTGTGTGGGGTCTGCTTCGATGCCTCGGCTCGTGACTAGAAAGCCTAAGAATTTTTCGGATCCCACGCCAAAGGCACACTTAGACGCATTCAGGCGTAGCTTGTGTTTTTTGAGAATGGCGAACATCTCGGCTAAGTCGGACAAGTGGTCTGCTTGATGCCGGCATTGTTCGGCCCAGCAAAAGAGCAAACATCTTCGTCACCATTCTTTGGAAAGTCGCCCCAGCGTTCTTCAAACCAAAAGGCATGACTCGATAGCAGAAGAATCCCCTTGGTGTAGTGAATGAGGTCGTCTCTCGGTCCGGGCCATACATGGCAATCTGATGGTAGCTGCGGTAGACATCCAAGAAACTGAGCATGTTATGTCCAACCGTTAAATCCACAAGCTGGTCAATTCTGGGCAGAGGGAAACTGTCTTTCGGGCAGGCTCAGTTGATGGTCTTGTAATCCACACAGACTCGCCACTTCCCATTTTTCTTGGGCACCACGACCGTGTTTGAAATCCACTGAGGGTAGTGCACTTTCTGAATTGCGCGTGCCTCAAGCAAGTCTTCACTTCCTCTACAACTACCTCGGCGTGATGCAGCGCCGATCTCCTTGTTCGCTGAATGATCGGCTTGGCTCCGGGGAAGATGTTGAGGTGATGGCAAATAAAACTCGGATCGAGGCCGGGCATGTCATAAGGCGACCATGCGAAAACTTCGATAATAGCCATCAAAAACTCAACCATCTCGGTTCTTTCTTGGATGGTAAGGCTTGAGCCGAGCAAGAAGAACTTGTCTAGATTCTCTGTATCAATTCGCACTTCCACCAATTCCTCAACGGCTTTGTCCTCGGCCTTAGTACCCACATCATCAAGGACTCCCCGGTCTTCTGGTCCTTCAATCATTTGGACGAAGCCCTTGGCAGCCCGGCTCCTGTTCGCTGCCACGAAGCATTGCTTCGACATGACTTGATCGCCCCAAATCTCCTCAATTGCCCCCATTGCCGAGGGGAATCTCATTACCTGGTGGTAGGTTGACGCCACGACTTGCATAGCGTGAAGCCATCATCTTCCAAGGATCAGGTTATAAGTAGATGGCACCTACAACACCCAGAACTCCACCTGCTTAACCACGGATCCCGCTTTGACCAGTAGGATAATCTTCTCCAAAGGCCACTCCGGTTGTGAGTTGAAACCAACCAGTGGCGAAGTTGCCGGAGCCAAATCTATATCCCGGAGCTTGAGCTGTTTGAATGCGTCGTAATACATGATCTCGACCGAGCTTTCCTGATTGATCAAGATTCGTTTGACATCGAATTCTTTGACGCGGAGTGTAACCACTAGGGCATCGTTGTGCGGCGTCTGAATGCGCTCTAGGTCCCTTGAGGAGAAACTGATCACATCTTTCTCTTCGGTCTTCCCCCTCTTGATCGTAGGCTGAACTGACAAAACTTCCCTCATGTGTTCTGCCTTCTTGATCATACCGCGGAGCTCGCATACACGCGCCGGTTCCACTATGCCGTGGATAACATTAACAACCCCTTGTGGAGGCGCATCCCGGTCATCCGATCCCCGCGGATCAACCGGAGCTTGATTTGCCTTCACGCCTCTATTAATGTAAAGGTCCAGGTGTCCGGCTGCGACTAGCTCTTCCAAGTGTTGCCTCAAAGGCAAACAGTCCTCTATCTGGTGGCCATGCTCCCGGTGAAACGTGCAACGGTACCGCAGATTGAAGCCCTTCTGTCTGTCGCCCAACTTAGCAGGAAACCGGACATACTCCTCGTCACGGATTTTACTAAGTATGCAATAGATTGGAATCTTAAAAAACTGTGGTAATACCTGTCCTGGCCTTCAACCTTTTGTTTGCATCGGCTACGTCATCCCGGGGGTAGTCATTCCGACGTCCCCTACCCAATTTTTGTGATTTGAGCCACGGTCCGATTCCTCAGCGCGATCATTTGAACGGCTGGACTCTTGTCCGACTGCATGCAATTTGCTAGCCGACCTCTTGTCCGTTGCTACTGGAATTGCCTTCGCGGTAGATGCTGACGCATCATCCTCCACTCAGATATGCTCATTGATGCGCCGCATTAGCTGGCCCATGGATGTCGGCTGGTGCATGGTAAGCGAGTCTTGCAGTCTATGTCCGACCGGGAGACCATGCTTGTATTGTGTGATTGCAAGGTTGACCGAGCAATCCAAGATCTCGTTGAAGGTCTCCTAATATCTAGAGTTGTATGCCTTCAAAGTGTCGCTCGGTTCCATCTTGACACTCAGTAGGTGATCAACTTCCTTTGGTGTTTTGGTGTTGGTTTTGAAGCGCATCACAGAGGCTTCGGCCAACTGCTGCCACCTTGCAATGCTCCCCTCTGGCAGCCTCTCGAACCATTTCAAACCCAGCTCACCCAAACTCGACGGGAAGATCAAGCACATAAGAGCGTCATTCCGTGTATGTCCGGCCATGACCTGTCGGAAATGACTTACATGCATATACGGGTCGATTTTTCCGTCGTAGAATGTGAACTTTGGCTGGTAGAAGCCCGCCGGAAGCGGTGCTGTCTCTATATTCACAGAAAATGGAGTGGCACTCAGCCTCGCCAAGTCTGTGTCTACAAGGAGAGGCGCAGCTAGTCGGGGTGAAGGCATTCCGACCTCCTCGCTGGCGTGAACCCCATAGGATAGCCGCTGGAACGCCGGCACCCTTTGAGCCTCCCGCCGGCGAGCTCGTTCCTTCAAAACTGCCCGCAAATCCTCTGAATGAGCGGAATAGGAGTACCTCGACGTCGTCACCGGATGTGAGGGCTGGTAAGTGCTATCTTGCGCTGGATTTCTCTACACGCACGTCGAAATCTCCAACCTTGTAACTTGTGGTGATAGAAATGAAAGGAGTGTGCCCTGACTCTAACTGCCTGAACGGCGGGGTTGGGTGCGCTCACTATGGTCTTCCCCTCCAGCTACACCCTTTCCTTTAACATGCCGCTTCAGCTCCTCCATCTCCGCCGCCATTTGCCGGATGACGGCGTCCTGGTCTCTTAGCTTGTGTTCCAATCGTCTAGCGTGTGATTTTCTTTGCCGCCGATGACCGTCTGGACTCCGTGAATGACCATAACTTCTTCCACGCTTATCCCGCGCGTTTCTTGAGTGTCCTCCTGGAGAAGTCTCCAGGTTCGCCATCGGAGGAATGATGGTGGGATGTCCTTCTCTCCGTCTGCCTGACTTCGGGGTAACTCCGTCGACGGCGGACAGCGGAATCTCTTCGTTGTTCGCCATGGACAGCAATCAGATGAACCTGGAAGACAAGGTTTTGTCTGCAAAGTTCCCACAGACGGCGCCAATTGTGCGGGGAGCAAATATTTAGGCAAGCCCACACTCCTTTCTTCCAAACTCCTGTCTGTCCGATCGACCAGCGAGCACAACGGCGGTGAGCTACCTGGCGGTGTGTTGCCGGAAAACCCCTCCAATGATCAAGTTAGACACACACACAGGGATAGAGAGAGAGAGAGAGGACTGAGTTCTGTTTAGTGTTTATCTCACCGAAAATGTCATCTCCACAGTATGGGGGCGCAGACTCGCTTATATACCTTCTGCGCCCCAAATCTACTCCTATTAGTCTCTCGACACGTGGTGCTGCTATCCCATCTATCACCACAAATCTTGCTGAACATCACCTAACCCAACTGCCAGCCCACTCTACTGGGAGCTCGGTAACCGAATTGCAACATCTCGGCTGCCAACGGCCATGCTGCACTTCAAGCCCAAGCGTTCCAATAACCAAGCTCATTAAGGACCGAGCTCGGTTGCATCTCGGCATAGCTGAGCTCAGGACAGCTCATACTAGTTTGCCGCCAGCCTTCCTGCCGAGCTAAATCACGAACCGTGGAACCTACATGCCTTCCCTGGTGCTGGTCATCCCACTTCACTAGCTTCTACACCATGGAGCCACGTAGTTCGGTCCGACCACGCCTGGCCTGGCGCCGGACATCTCGCTTGACCGGCTTCTATACCATGAAGCCAAATAGCTCGGTCCAACCACGTCTTGCCTTAACCGAGCAAAACCTTTCAGGATAGGCCCGTTTCACCGGCACCCAAACTTGTTCGGCCCAAATCTGCCCGACCATTTCCATGGGCCAAACCAGACCATAAATCTCCCTCTCATAGTATTTCGAAGTAATTTCCAAATCTGCCCGGCCAGTAATTACGAAGTATGGACACGTAGTATTTCATAATATTATAATTGGTAAAGAAGGTAGGTAGGTGGGTATTGTGTTGGTAATTAAGGAACATGAAAAGATATATTGAATAATAATTGATTGAAGAGTACAGACACGTGATAATCCAAAAATATTAAATAATTTCTCGTGCAGTTCTCTGTTTCATGATGATACTAGCATTCTTTTGAAATTTATGTTCCAAAATTACCCTTAAATACATGGACACAATTCAAAGATGACCAAAAAGCAAGGCAAGCAAGTAATTCGAAGTTGCACACAATTCAGGCTTTTGTTCATTATTGTACTGAACTCAACAAATATTACAATTTCACTTATACCCTCCTATTTTTCGTTTATTTCTACTACAACAGTTGAACTTGTAAGGTAAAAGAAAGGGTAAAACGGTGATTCTACTAGGGATGAAAAAATTACTATTTATTACATCGAGGCTTTATATACATCGTATGAAAGGTTTAAGCTTGGGTGTTTACCTAGATTTGAGTTCGTTTTGGATAGTGTATATATTTTTGTTTGTTAACGCATATTTGGAATAAAAATATATGAAGTAAGCATATATTATATAGAGTGCTGCTATTAGTACCCTATGAATTATTTTAGACCCTTTAATTTTTAGTTCTTTTTTTTATTATAATGATAAACTCAAATAAAATTACTAAAAAAGACATCATTAATTTTAAGACACCTCATCTCACAATTAAACCCACACACCATTACATCATGAATTAGGATTTATGAGAGCACTCACCGCCATCACCACCCATCCATCTTTCCCAAATCTCACCTTCAAAACTTACCCACCCTCAAAACCTTGAAAACCCTTTGGCGGCAATATTCCAGCGATAATTGTAGCAACCATTTGATTACCCACACTTCTCCTGCAATGATAATGAGTGGAAGTTTTTTCAGCAACCACAACTCCATGAAATGAGAGGAGTACAACAATAAAAGTTCAGAGAAAGTTTATAGTTTTGATGGTGTTCTTAGCTCAGAGGAGGTTAGCCTTGTAAGGGTAAGTTTCTTAAAAAAAAATAGCAAAAATAATAAATTATGTTCGTCATTTTTTCGGAACTGAACTCCTGAACATATGACCGAAATTCAGAAACACAAGTCTAAACATTGTTTATTTGTTCGGGAATAGGTAACTGAACATTAATCACCGAACAAAATGATGAGGTAGTAAAGAGAGAGAGAGAGAGAGAGAGAGAGAGAGAGAGAGAGAATAATCACACTTGGCTTTTCTTCTTCTTCATGGGTTTTGTTAGAGTTTTTGGAAGAGAGACTTATTTGGGGTGTGGAGGGTGTGTATTCAATTGAATTGATAGAATAATTTCACAAGAATAATTTTGGTATTATTTGGAGAGAGAAAATAAATTTTAAGGGTTTCAAAATTTATAAGTGGGGGTCCAAAGAAATGAAGGGTTTAAAATAATAAATGAGGTGCTAATAGCACCACTCATTACATATTAGCGGTGTGGGGCACACACGATACTTATGCATTTTAAAAAAAAAATTATAATAATAAAATAATAGTAATTTTTCTTCAAGTATATTTTTAAGTTTTGTTTTTTAATTTTTTTTAAGAACAATTCAAATAACGTTGTGAGAAAGATCATGCAAAAAAATAAATACCTATTTTTAATTTTAATAACTTTTTGTGTCCTCCTTATCTATTCTATTATTAAAAAGTAACACCTACTTTGGATTTCTTATTTGGGTTTTTCGTTATTCTTAAATTTGTGTGTGTGTTTTTGATGAAAAAAAAAAAAAAAACTTTATAAATTTATTATCTATAAATTTATTTGCTTAATAAAATTTAAAACTACATTTGTACATAATTTCTCAAGGTATCCTATTTTTATTTTTTTTTTATTTTTTATATATATATTTTTTGGAGTTTTCTTATTAGCTACAAATAGACTATTAATCAATAAACATAAAAACTAAACAAATAAATTGAACCTTATTTGATATAACAAACAAATTGAAATGTTACTCATACATAATTTTATAGCTATTCTATTTATTTTTTGTTGTTAATTTTAAAATCTTTTGGAATCTCCTTATTATATAATAATGAGTAATTTTTTTTAAGGTCTCTCATATTAAGATTTTATAGCATAAAAGATATAAAATATTTTTGTGGTAGTTGGTTGGGGTCCCTCAAATTTCGATCTAGAGAAATTTTGAAGCAAAGAAATTTCGATCTAGAAAATTTTCGAAGTAGAGAAATTTCAATCCAAAAAAATTTCAAAACATAGAGAAACTTGTCTAAATTTTCTCTAGTTTGAAATTTCTTTGGTTTGCTCACAAATTTCAATGTTTTGACCAATTTTGTTTGATTTGCTCATAATTTTTTCTGTGTTTTAGACAAATCAGAGAAAATTGAGCTATTCACAAACCAATTTTTCTATAACTTTTACAAGAAAACACTATGCTAAGTTCATCAAATAACTTAAAATACAAAATCTAATTACAGTTTAAAAAATAGCAAACACTTTCCAAAAGATCAAAAATAAAATTTGAAGCTAGAAATCTAGTAAAAATCAAACAAGCAACATAAATTAGTGGGAGCTTAATGTAGGAAGGAAAAATTCAAATGCCAGAGAAAATTCGAGAGAAAATCAAAGAGACAACTAACTAGAGAAAATCAAGCAAGGCACAAAGAAAAAGAGAGTCTAATGTGTTCACAGATAATTAATCTAAAGGGGATATCTTAGTACCAGCGAAAATTCATCTCAAAGGAAAAATTACATGTAAGGAGACAACTAATCAGTGAAAATCAAACAAGTAATCTAAATTAGTGAGAGTTTAATGTTTTTAGGAAAAATTCAAATGCCAGAGAAAATTTAGCTCAAGGAACAACTAACTAGTGAAAATTAAACAAATAACACAAATTAGTTGGAGTTTAATGTGGTCAGGAAAAATTAAAATGCCAGAGAAAATTGGGGAGAAAATCAAAGAGACAATTAGCCATACAAAATCAAGTAAGACACATAGAATAAAATGAATCCAATGTGTTTAGAGAAAATTGTGATGCCACAAAAAATACATATCAAGAGGAAAATTACACACAAGGAGACAACTAACCAATGAAAATCAAACAAGCAACATAATTTGATGGGTCAGGAAAAATTCAGATGCCAGAGAAAATCAATCAAAATTTTGGCCCAAACTTAGAGAAATTTAGACCCAACTCAGAGAAATTTTGTCTAATTCAGAGAAATTTCTTTGATTTTCTCTGTGTATTATATAGAGAAGAAAGATAAGGAAAAAAATAGAATAGTTTCTTGTTAAACTTTTAATTCTTCCCTCTATAAGGGAAGTAATTTAACAAGTGATGCAAATATGTGTCTTTCAAATATATATATATATATATATATCGTCTGTATAGAAAACAGGGACATGGTCACCAATATATTTGCCATTCAACTTTATATTCATTTTTAAGTATAGTAGAGTCAAGAAAGAATATACACCCAAACAGTTATAGAAGCTTAAGAATGTCAAATTGTAGAAAAAGAGGCAAATAGCAGAGATATCATTCATTGCCATACCTATTTTCTTACATTTCCAAGCACAAACCGCATATTGGACTAATCTTTTAGCTGATTCTTCCCGAAACACCATCACAAACTTCAATCCTTCTTATATGTATATATATATATATATATAGAGAGAGAGAGAGAGAGAGAAAAAGAAAGAGAGAGAGATGTTGGATATCATCCCATGTAAGGGATGATTCTCTTTTCTATGTGAAGCAGAGCAGCAAGTCAAGGAAGACAGTTATCAACCGACAAGCCACAAAGGTGGACGGCCACCGAAAGGAGAAGAAGAGGATTGACAGCCAGCTTACATGAAAGACTCTCTCTCCTACCATTATATATATAAATGAAAAGGTTGAGGGAGTGAGAATGAGTGAGAACCAAAGAAAATATAAAGAGATGTGAGGCAAAGACACCGTTTCTCTCGACGTGAGAGAGGGAGACGGGTGAGTGGGTGAGTGAGGATGATGTGAGCTCCTCCTCTATTGTAATCTCTTTGTAATCTCTCCATTGCTATAGTAATAACTGGTTACTCTCCCGTGGACGTAGACATTGAGATCGAACCACGTTAAATATGATGTCTCCTTGTGTGTGTGTGTGTGTGTGTGTGTGTGTGTGTTTCTGCTTGGTATGATTTCTAGAAGGTCTTGGATGGGATCTCGGATCCCCAACAAGTGGTATCAGAGCGAGGTTGTGAAAAATAGTGTGTTTTTCTAAAATGACCCAGACATCAAGTTGCTTGCAATCGGGTTTTGAGCATACTAGGAGGAAGGTCTCGATGAGAGTAATCCAGACCCAGAAAAATTAGCCCAAATGGAGACTGTAGTGGGACTCACGCGCCCTCTGAAAATGGCGAGTGAGGATCACTTTTGGACACATGTCACACTCGCAGTGAGAGGTTGAAAATGACCGCTGTTCACCATAGCCGTAGTGTTTAAATATTAGTTGAGGAAAATAAAACACAAGGTGTGGTTCTGGTGGAGTGGATAAGGTGATGTGGTATGTATGTGGTCAGGGGTTCAGAACCCCCTAGCTGCATCCTGAGAATTTTTTTTTTTTTTAAGTAGAGAATGATGCAGCGTTGATGGAAGAGTAACATCAGTAGGCGGGTGGTGGGTCATCCAAATCCCACCCGACCCATGAGGGTCTGACCCAAATGACGTCAGTAACCCAAGTATGCTGGCTAGAGCCGACCCAAGAGGGGTCCCAAGTAGTTATATCAGCATGACACGGTGGTGACGTCAGCAATGACCCGTGGCAGACTGTGTCAAAAGAGGAAGATGGAATATTCTATTGATAACGGAATATTTTCCTAAAGTTCTAAAAATTACAATTTGGTCCATAATTTTCAAAAAATTGTGGTGTGACCCAACTTTCAAGAAAAATTTTCAGTGAGGTCCCCGGAAGTGCAATAAAGGTTGGTCTTAGCTAAATGGACTGTTCTGGACATAACCGAGAGGCCAAAATGGTGAAATTCGGAGCAGATTCTAAAGATTTCCAAAAATGTGAGTTTGTCATCTTCAATAATTGAAGGAAGGTTGCCGAATATTTGTGGAACGTTGCGGATTCACTGAAGATGTTAGAACAGTGAGATTCTAACCAGATTGGACAACCAGATATAGATTGAGAGAGATCAAGATTGGTCAGAGACGATGAGAGGATTGTAGATAATTATCTCCGGAGTTGATCAGAAGATCTGGTTCAATCAGAAGAGAAGACCATTCATCAACAGATAGATGATTTAACAACCAATACAGGCTTAGGGAAATGCTGTGGCAGTTAGAGCTACTATATACGATTAGGTACTGGTGGTATGTAGATAAGTAGAACAATGGTTGCAGAGAAGCATACTGTGCGCAAGCATAGAGGTACAAAAGCACAGATGGGTATGCAAAAGTGTCGTGCTAGGTGCAAATGTACAAGTGCAGAGAAGGCACGGGTAGAGCGTGGAGCAGCAGGTTATTGAAAGTTCACAGAAACTTCCAGACAGAGAAATTGAGACAAATAAAACATAAGAATACGCGCTAAGGAGTGACTAGTCTCTTTTCTCTATGGTGCTTATTTTAGTTCCATGGTAACGGAGGCTAGAATTGATGCGGATCTCTCAAGCGAGCTCGAGCACAGGGAGACCAGAAGCCATAGGCGCGAGCACTATGCAAGAAATTGCATAATTGACGATGCTTTGACAGATGGAGCTACTGTTAACCATCAATCTGCTGAACAACAAATTAGAGATTGCAAAGGCACAGACAACGAGCGTATATGGAAATGCTAGGATGTTGTTTAGGAGTGCAGAGGGCAAAGACTGATAGTTCAAAAGAAAAGCTTCGAGCAAAGAAAATCGAGGACGTTGATGAAACAAATGACAAGTTTTCTGTTGCTCTAATGACTGGTTGTGCGAGGTGATACATGTTAGTCAAGGGCATCCTAGTCAGGGGGTGTAGGGCATTCAATCAGGGGGTGTCGAATATCTTGGTTATGCAAGTTCAAGCATAGTAGGTGAAAATATCTGAGATAAGAAACGTGGAAGAGATTTGTGGGAGATAGGAGCAGAGGCTCTCTCCAAATCAGAGAGTGGTATGAGTTGAGTTGCGGATGTATGATTCCCTCTTCCTCTTGTATCTCTAGTGTATTATCTCTAGCTTCAGGTGATACAGACGTCTCATAAGAAGATGCAAAATATGTTGATTTTTGGGCGTGTCAAGATTAGCAACAGTGTGTGCAGTGGATTACCTCACATGGGTTGAGGGGGTGATTTGTTGGATATCATCCCATCTAAGGGATGATTCTCTTCTCCACGTGAAGTAGAGTAGCAAGTCAAGGAAGATAGTTGTCAACCGACAAGCCGCAATGGTGGACGACTACCGAAAGGAGAAGAAGAGAGCTGACAGCCAGCTCACACGGAAGACACTCTCTCCTACCATTATGTGTATAAATGGAAAGGGTGAGGGAGTGAGAGTGAGTGAGCAACCAAGGAAAATATAGAGAGATGTGAGGCAGAGAAACCGTCTCTTTCGATATGAGAGGGGGAGATAGGTGAATGGGTGAGTGAGAATAGTGTGAGCTCCTCCTCTATTGTAATCTCTCCATTATTATAATGATAGCCAGTTACTCTCCTGTGGACGTAGGCATTGAGGTCGAACTATGTTAAATATGGTGTCTCCTTGGGGGTGTGTGTGTGTGTGTGTGTGCGTGTGTGTGTGTGTGTGTGTGTTTCTGCTTGGTATGATTTTGGAAGGTCTTGGACGAGATCTCAGATTTCTAACTGAAAAATCTAGAAATTCCCTAGATGTTGATTTGTGATTATGTATCAATTTAAGCAGTAAACAACAATCCCAATCAAACAATTAAGACAAATCGACACAACGATTTTACGTGAAAAAACCACAATTGGACACCTCCAATTGTGATAAAAAAAATCACGGGCAACAGCCACAAAACAATCCACTAAGAAGATATAAAGGAATCACACAGGTATACTCTCAATTGCCTAGCGAATCCACGCCCGAATTGAACCAACCCCTATGTGCCTCTTCCAACCTCGTCCTCACCTCGGAATTGTCTTCACGATGAGCCACTCCAGAATCCACCAAAGCTTCAGGCTCGAATTCTTCGAAATCCACCGAAGAACAACTCTCTCTTTTCTGTAGAACAAACAAATAATCATTTGATGTATACTCTTTAAACCATGAGTTGAATACTCAATCAAAACATCAAAGAAAACTAGCAAAATATCTCCAGATATAAACCTTACTATTCAAAAAGAAGATCTGGAGCAGTAATCCTAGTTTTGGACTAAAACAAATACTTATAGAAATCTGGGACTACGAAGCTCGCTTGAGCGAAGACTCTCTCGCTCGAGCGAGGAACCAAAAACGCATGTTTTCCATAAGTGGCTTCGCTCGAGCCACGCAGGCTTCGCTCGAGCGCACATTTATCTCTTTCAGGTTTTTTTCCAGACACAGCATTCGCTTGAGCGAAAACTCCTTCGCTCGAGCGAGCAAGGGCGAACATGCAACTTCAAATGCAATTTTGCATTTTGCTTCGGAGGCGCTGCCCCTCAACCCCGCCTGGGCGCTGCCCCGGACTCGCTAAGGGGCGCTGTCCCCTCGACCCCCGCGAGCTGACCGGGCAGCTCGATCCCCGTCATAATTATCGAAGTAGCAATCTTGAAAGTATTAACATCACAAACTTCTCTATAAGGCACAATTCGGGTTGGATTTGCATCATAGCCTCACTGAAATAAAAATGCGAAAACAAATACAACTAAAAGGAGTTTTGTCAAACGGGATTGCCAAGAATAAAAACATAACACTAACAAGAGAGAGAGAGAGAGAGAGAGAGAGAGAGAGAGAGATTGGTGTGAGTGAGGGACCTTAGGTTACAAAAAAAAATATTGTGGACCTCTCTCATTACTAAAAGTTGGAGATGGATGTTAGACCATTTTTTCCTATAATATAACTTCTTATTATATATCATAATAAATAAAAATGAAAAAAAAAATAAATTGAGAGAGAACTGGGGAAAAAGTTTTGGTTAGTAATACATACCAAAGTAAAATAAACAATTGAAAGAGGGAGAATTTGGTTAATCACAATTGATATATCATAATAAAGTAATGTAATATAATAAATAAGTAAAATAAATGGAAATTGAGAAAGAGAACAAAGTTTGAGTAAAAAAAATTGAGAGAAAGAATTAGGAAAAATAGGGGAGAATTGATCCATCATAATTGATATATCATAATAAATAAATAAATAAAATAAAAAGAAATTGAGGAAGAAAAAAGTTTCAATCAAAAAAAATTAAGAGAAAGAACAAGAGAAAACAGTAAAGAATTGATTCATCACAATTGATATATCATAATAAAAAAAATAAAGCAAATAAATAAAATAAAAATAAAATTTGAGAGAGAAACTTGGGTGAAAATAAAGCGTACTTAACTCTATATTGAAAAAAAAAAAAATCTACTGTAATCCATCAAAAAAATAAAAGAATTTGAGAAAGAGGAAAAAATTTCAGTTAAAAAAAATTGAGATAAAGAATTGGGAAAAACTGTGAATAACTGATTGATCAGAATTGATATATCATAATAAAAAAATAAAATAAAAATTAGAAAAAACAAGTTTCAGTTAAAAAAAATTGAGAGAGAAAATGGAGTTTTTTTTTTTTTTTAAAAAAAAAAAACCAACTCTAAAACTCAAATAATCAATAAAATAAAAATAAAATTGAGAAAGAGAAAAACGTTTCAGTTAAAAAAAAATTCAAGAGAAATAAAATTGTGCGAATGGATTTAAAGAAGGTGATTATATGTATAAGAGATTGAAAAAGAAAAGGAAAAATATGCTCTGTTTTAAAAAGAGTAGACAAAATCTTAGACGACATTGTGAGTTGTCGCTCCTCTCACGCCCTTCTACTACCGATGTGCTACATTTGCTATCATGTGAACTTTCGTTTGCCAATAATAAAATATACATTTTTTTAAAACGGTTTTTTTTCTTTTTTTGTAAAAAAAAATTAAGAACAATGAATTCTTTCTTTAAAAAAAAAACACACAAAAAAAAAACAAATAAATTTTATTTCTAATACTGTACTTTTTTTTTTCTCAAAGAACTTGATAACATAATGGAAAATTTAAGAACACTGAATTTTTTTTTCAAACACACACAAATTTAACATTAAAGAAAAATCCAAATACCCCCCCCCCAAAAAAAAGCTTTTTTTTTTTTTTTTTTCCTACAGAACCTGATAACATAATGAAAATTTTAAGAATATTGATTTTTTTTTTAATAACACACACAAAATTAAGAAAACAAAGAAACAAACAAATTTTTAATACTTTGCTTTTTTTCTCCAAAGAACCTGATTACATAATGAAACTTTTTTATGAAGAAAATAAAAATTATAATTAATAATATTACACTTACAATGTAAGATGAGTAGTAGATATATATTTTAGATAATCACTCCATTAACTTGCAGTAAAACTATAAGATTGTAATGTTCTTGAATAGCCTTCCTCCACATAAAAAAATAAAAAAAATCTTGAATACTTGAACAGTCTTTCTTCAAAAGAAAAAGAAAAAGAAAAAGAAAAAGAAAAAGTTTTTGAATAAAGTGAAGATGGTGAAACTTGGAACTTACACAGCAGTTTGTGAAATGTGGGAAGTGGAAAAGTGGAAGTTATTTACTGAGTTAGTAATTTACGATTTGACCCTTCATTACAAATTGATATAAGTTTTAAAATAAAAAAATTATTTAAGAAGTTAAGGCTATTTTAGGAAAAATAATAAAAATTTATGAGACCATGGCTAAGTAGATGTTCCCTTTTAATAATAATAGAATAGATAGATATTAATTACTTGTTGGTTTCCACGTATAAAAATCCGTAGTCCACGGATTGGTTCCGGATTGAACCCCACGGTTCCGGATTGGAATCGATCCGGACCGTATACAAATAGTCTATATTCTTATTATACATCCTCCCCCATAGTATCTTCTTTTATTTTATATAAAATCTAAACTCAAACCTAAAACTGTATAATATCTTCTTTTATTACTTTTGTTTGTTAGTTTTTAGTTTTAATTTGTAATGATCTAAATACTTATGGTGAAACTAGTTTTTTTCTGGTTGTTTAAATTCTAAAACAATATGTCGCTATTATAGAAAAATATGTTGCTATTGTGGAACTAATATAGCGCTATGTTTATATTTTTATGAAATTGAAGTGTTATATATATTTTTGTTATTTAATTATGTGAATCCGTGGTCCTAAACCGATCCAATCCTTATTTAAATGGATTGGTTCGAATTTGTTCCATGATTTAAACGGATTGGATTGGTTTCAATTTTTCAGGAACCGTAGATAACGGATTGATCCTGGTTTTACCCCAATCCGGTTCAATCCGGACCATGCTCACCCCTAACTGCATTGCAATTTGTGAAATGTGGGAAGTGGAAATGTGGAAATTATTTAGTGAGTTAGTAATTTATGAGCTTACTTTTATTACAAGTTGATATAAGTTTTAAAACGGTGGTATTATATGTACTAACTAATGTATTAATTAGTGTACTAATACATATTATTATTGACCTCACTTATTATAAAAATTATAAATTTTAATTTTTTTTAATTATATCACATTATTAATTAATACATTAATTAGTATACTAGTTAATACATATAATATTATTTATTTTAAAATAATATAATTATTTAGGAAGTGAAGGCTGTTTTAAAGAAAATAGTAAAAATTTATGAGGTCATAGCTTTAAGATTTCAAAGTGGATGTTCCTTTTTAATAATAGAATAAATTTATTCTTTCAATGTGTGAATTGAAAAAATGTCCACAAAATAAAAATGATGCATGAAAAAAAAAGTTTCCAATTTAATCACTAGAGTCGGTGGTGTTTGGGAAGTTTGAGACTTGGGTTTTTTTTTTGTTTTTTTTATAAAAAGACAAATTTTTTGTAAAATCAAAAAAAATACATTCAAACAAAATATCACATCTAATTCCATAATCATTTCACTTTTTCTCTCACAAACATCACATCCAATCACAAAAAACTTAACTATTTTCCCAAACACAAAAAAAAATTTCTTTAATAATATTCTACAACTAAAAAAATCTACATAAAAACTCACTTCCCAAACACCCACTAAATTATCAAAAACTGATGCCAATCAACGGTTGTGATTTCTTGTGCACAGAGTAGCGTGTCCTAATAGGGGGTGAGATTCGCCCAGGGGGGCAGGGCGGCACTATATAATTAGGGGTAAATTGAAATAATGTAGATAAGTATATTTTTTAATTTTTTTTATGAAATATGAGTTGAATTTGAAATGATGTAATAGAGAGGTGATGTGACTTAAATAAAATAATGTGATTTAAATAGAATAGTGACTTTTTAACTTTTTTAGAGTATCTCAAACATGGCCTTTTAATATTGAATCTTTATATTTGTTTAAATTTAATCTAAAAAATAATTATAAATCTCAAATTCATCCACTAAACCTAATAAATATAAATTATTTAGTTATTGTTCTGAAAGGCTATTAAATTATTTAGACCATTTTAAATTTCATAAGTTGTAAATGTATTTATGAAGTATGAATATTTTAAAACTTATGAAATGCTAAAGTTTTAAATATGTATTACCATATAAGCATGTTAATAAAAAATAAGGCTAAAGTTATCATGTAAAAATATTTAATTACAGCTTGACTTAAAATGTTTTTACCAATTTCTCGAAACACCGTATCATGCTAAAAATATTGATGATGCAACCCGAGAAATAACTTTTCCAAAAGCAAACAAGCTGATCTGCTGGATCTCATGACCAACAGAAAAAAAAAATGAAAAAAAAAGTCAAATCTCAGAACCTACTTCTATACATTTACGTAATTCGGCAACATAACGAAGGACAAATATGTCAATTCACAACCACTATACCAGCACCGCTTTGAAAAGTAGAAATCTATAATTAAAGAGACAGAGCAAGCAGCCACAGAGAAACTCCGACGAAGACGACGATGGCGCCAACACCAGCAGCGATCCGGTGCTCCGGCGTCGCATCTGGTCTCCTGCTGCTCCTCTTCTTCCTTCTCATCCAACCGTCAATTTCCATTTACTGCGACGAAGACGATTGCTACGATCTTCTAGGGTTCATCTCTCTCTCTCTCTCTCTCTCTCTCTCTCACTCCTCTGCTCAGCTCATTACTGATTGCATTCATCTTTATCTTTTCTAGGGTTTCTCAAAGTGCTAATTCTTCAGAAATCAAGAAAGCCTACTACAAACTCTCCTTGAAATAGTAAGTTTCGGTTTATATATATATATATATATATGTATGTATGTATGTAGACATTTACGGAGACATGTGTTCATTTTCCATGATTTGTGTGCAGTCACCCGGATAAGAACCCCGATCCCGATTCGAGAAAGTTTTTCGTTAAAATTGCTAATGCTTATGAGGTATTTACCGCTTCTTAATTTGATGATCCTGAATTGCTTTTGTAATTTTCATACCTAGTGATCACATTAGTCGCTTTTTAAGTTTTTTTCTTTCATCTTAGCATTGTTATGTATTACTTCACACATGAATCTATGATTTAGCTAGAAATGAAGCATTTGTAACCTCAACATAGATGACAAATAAAAGTCCTACATTTTTTCCATCTTATTCAATTTCAAGTGTATTTCTACATAATTTACAACAAGGGCCGGCTCAAGACAAATTGAGGCCTAAAGCAATAAGTTACAATGAGGTTTTTTACAAATTTTTAATATTATGTGAAATTATTATTTAAAAGTTATTTTTCTAGGATTTTGATAGACGATATAACCAATTATATCAAGTTTTGTTGATATATTTTTTTAAATTAGTAGTATAGTTAATCCACTTATTCTCTTTTATGCCAATAATACAAGCATTTGGGAAGGACCAAACTTTTTTTTTTTTAACATAGTTTAATACTTCAATTAATTCTAAAAATTCTTCTAAAATTGTATTGTCTCATTACCAAATTTCTCATCAATTCCAAACATTAAGGAAGATGAAAATGTAATATTTTCTATTGTTACACACTACAACATATTTGGAAGAAAAAAAAATGCTACACAAATTTATAATTTTTATTAGTGTTTTTTTTTTTTTTTTTATAATTTTTATTGATTGATCCTTGAGCAATAAAAATTTAGAACTTGAAATGAGATATACTACAATATTATTATAGAGAAAATGTCATACAATTTGTAAGAAAGATGTCACAAGAGTAAGAAATGTTTGTAAAAATTGTTAGTTTAGCAAAAGAACTCATATTATAGATTTATTTTAGTTAGTAAAAGAAATTATTAAAAAATATTTATTTGTATAATATTACTCTTTCTAGATAACAATGCTAGGCATTCTTTCTTAATGGGTGGAGCCTTTTTTTTTTTAATAAAAGAATGATAAAATTATACAGGCCTTAATTATAATTTTCAAAAATTTGGGGCCTTAGTTATATTTGTGGCCTAAAGCATTGGCTTTGATGGCTTAAGGGTTAAGCCGGCCTTGATTACAACAATCTTATCTAAGAATGTTATGTAATATGTCAGTGTTTTAAAAGGCACGCTTAGGCGTGCGCCTACGCCTTGCACTTCGAACAGGTCGAGGGAAGGCACAATACGCCAGGCGCAGCTTAGGCTCTGAGGCGAGGGCTTTTTTCCGAGGCACGAGGCATAGGCTTTTTTTCGAGGCGCGAGGCGTGAGGCATGGGCTTTACAGGCTTTACCTATTTTTCTACTCCAACTGTTAACTAAGTGCTTTTTGTGAGGGTATACCTGCAGGGATTCAAAACTCTTCAATATAAAATGACCAAACATGATCAAAAGAGAGCAAAAAGTGATAAAAGATTGAATGTTATGCTTTATATCTTTTGTTGGATATTATATTTCTAATTTTTAAAAGATTAAGTTCTCGTTTGAGAACAGACTATTGTAGTAATTTTTTGACTTTTTATGAAAAGATGTGCAAAAAAATAGAGAGAATGATGTGACAACTTATAATGTTTTTTTGGCTTTTTGGCTAAAACTAAAGGTTACCAAACGAAGCCTAAATGTTATATTTAAAGATTATCGAAAATGGTTGTAATCTTTGAAATTCTATATATATTTATTATGTTGAAAAGTTTGCCTATTTTATAATTTTGATTTTCTTCTACTACTTGTGCTTCGCTTTGGTGAGGCATGCGCCACACCTCGCCTCGTGCCTCGTGCTTAGACTGTATGAGACTTTATCACCTCGGTGAACCTAGAGCCTTTTAAAACACTGTAATATGTAAATATATGTGTGTGTCCATAATGAGTCACCGTACACATATTCTATTTTGGATTCATATCACAATATCCTAAAATTTAAAGTTGATGAAGGTCTGGCGCTTGGACATGCAGCCGTACGTGGTACTCATACCCAAGTCTATATAACATAAGTAGAAACAATCAGTGTGTTTGGTTTGAGTTTTCTGAATTAAGTTTTTTGAAAACTGACTTTTTTGGTTTTCGTGTTTTTTTTGTTTTCAGTAAATATTTTTTAAATTTTAAACATTTTTTTTTACTTTTTTAGATGCACCTTACTTAGATGTATCTAAAAAGTAAAAAATTTGTGAAAAAATATTTTAAAAAATTAATAAATACATAAAAATACAAAAATGTACTGAATTCTTGTATTTTTTTTTTTTTTTGTATTTTTGGTATTTAGTGAATTTTTAAAAGATTTTTTTACAATTGTTTTTCTTTTTAGGTGTATTTATGTTAGGTGTGTTTAAAAAGTAAAAAAATTGCTTAAAATATTAAAAAAATTCAGTAAAAACAAAAAAACACGGAAAATAAGAAAGTAAAATTTTCTGAAAAGTATTTTTTGAAAAGTAGAAACAAGCAAGGTATATTATTTTGATTTCCTCATTTAACATATTTTCTTTAAAATTTTTGTATATGGCTTGCAATACTATTTTTGTTGGAATTTCAAGAATGTGGGGCCGAAACAATATTGAATTTACTTCGTTTTGCGCTTATAGTAGAAAGGAATTGTCTCACTTTTCACAGATTTTAAAAGATGAAGCCACGAGGGAACAATATGATTATGCAATTGCACATCCAGAGGAGGTAAGTAGACTTTTTTTTTATTTATGCCAATTGCAATTTATTCATTGTATCCTTATTGAGGCTTGGAAATGCTAAGGTAAGGAGGGTGTGTCTTAGTTAACAAGGTTTTAATGACTAGAAAAATACCTGGTAGTTTGAGAAAAAAGTATATTAGTACATATATAAAAATAAAGGAGATATCTAAAATTGCAACAATTATAAAGTCATCAAGTTAATGAGCCATACAATGAAATTGTGGAAGAGAGATTGAACATCCCTTAAGGATAAGAACAATCGTATTAGAGAATCAATTTAGATTTATGCCTGATAAATCAACTATGGAAGCAATTTGTTTACTAAGAAGATTACTAGAAAAGTACATAGATAAAATGAGGAATCTACATATAGTTTTTATAAATATGGAAAAATGCTTGTGATATAGGGTGCCCAGAGATATAATATAGTGGGTAGTGGAGAAAAAATGTGTAACAAAAAGGTAATTTGATGCAATAGAAGACATAAATAACAAAGATGTGACTACAATTAGATTACTTGTAGGAGAAACTAATGAATTACTAATAGGGGTGTTCAAAAATCCGAATTACCAAAAGATCTAACCCAAACCCAACTGACCCGACCATAATATGGGTGGTTTCGCCAATCAAGCAGTTGGCTGCAATTCAGTTTCATAAAAAATATTTAATTTTTGATTGGATGTTAGGCTGAATGATTCAGAATCTGTCTAACCCGAACCGACCAAATTATGTATATGCATATATTTATCTTCTTCAATAATGGTGTCAGGTTTGTTTACCTAGATATTTTAAACATGCAAGACTCATCTTTAATTTTAATTCTTTTCTTCCCAAAGCAAATATATCTCCTGATGCACAAACTGACCCTTCCCTTTAATAAATAAATAAATAAAACAAATGATTTCACTACACAACTCTTTTGTCTCCCCACTCCTTAATCCACTCAGTTCTCTCTCTCATCTTTCTCTTACACATTCTTATCTCCATTTCTCTCTCTTTATATCTCTCCCACCCTTCCCATCAATAAATTAAAAGAAAAAAACCCTTCCCAAGAAGAGATTGGACAACTCACTAGGTCTCCTCAATCCTCCCGTTTCTCTCTCCCTCACACCTCTCATCTTCCTTTCACCCACACACTTTCTTTATTTCTCTATCTATCTCACCCTCTTTCGTCTCTCTTTTTCTATCAAACATTTCATTTCCCTCTCTCTTGTCTCACCAGCTTATTTTTCTCCCTTATACTAGATTTACATCTCTCACGATTTGCACTCTCTCAATATGTCACTCCTTTACTTGCAACTAGAACTTCTCACTCTAAGATCATGACAGCAAACAGCCTAAGATTGTGGTGGAGGGAGGCAATGGCGCAAAAGCATGGCAGTGAAACCCTCAGCTCTTCATCCTTTGAAAATTCTCTCCTCTTTCCCATACCCTCTAGTTTGAAATCTATTGTTCAAGCTTGATTATAGCAACTACCAAAGTCTGGCCGTAGTTTCTCCCATCCAAATCGAACGGTTTCGAACAACGATTTGGTCGTCATCGGATGATTTTTTTTCCAAACCGAAGTTGTCTGTTCGGGTGACAGTGAACGGCAAAACTGAGCTGATCTGACCCATGAACAGCCCTAATTACCAATCACTGCAAGGTTTCATCAAGGGTTAGCTTTACTTCTTTACTTATTTGTCGTAGTCATGAATGAATTAATTAAACACATTCAAGATGACGTCTCATGGTGTATGTTGTTCGCTGATGATATCATTCTAGTGTAAGAAGCAAGGACACTTCTACAAAGGAAGCGTGTCATGTCCAACACCTATGTTTGACACCGACACTCTTTGGACACTTCTAAATGTGTGTTCGACTCTTCTTCAACATGCCTTAGTTAGAAAATCAAATTCATAATATTGGACATTTTATTGACACTTCACAGACATTTCAATGACACTTGTTGAAACCATCTAAACACATCTTGTGTGATGAATACCTTCCTAGTAACAATGTATTGCGTTCTTCAAAACACCAATTATGCACCCTAAATATAATACATCATGTGGTATTATAATGTTCTATATTTGTTTTGCATTTTTTATAATGGAATTCTTATGTGAATAATATCTTAATATTTGAAGTTATGAAATATATAACTTTTTAATCTAATCAGTGTTATGTTACATATATATATATTTGTATTATCTTTGAATACATTATTCACATATATGACATTGAAATATAATAAATTTGTAAAAAGTATAGAATTTTATGTGTCCCAAACTTGTCGTGTCTTGCATTTTTTAAAATTGGCATGTTAGCTTGTCACATGTCCATGTATGTGCTACTTAGGTTCTAGTGGATGAAATTAACACTAAATTAGAAATCTGGAGATGAGCACTCAAGTTAAAAGGGTATAAGTTTAGTGGAAATAAATCGTAATAGATGGAATAGAAGTTTAGCAACAATAGAAGTGGAAATAATGGAAAGTAAAGATTGAAAATTAGGAGATAACAAATAGTGAACATTAAGAAGGATGCTGAGGTTGGGGATGATTTGATTCATAAAATAGGTTGTCTCGAGTGGAGGACTGTACATGTGTGATTAATGAATATCAACAAAATTGATAGTAAAATTTTATAAAACAACTATAAGGTCAACGATGCTTTGCAAGACATAGTGTTGGGCAACTAAGAAGCAACATGTATATAAAATTAGTGTAGTCGAGATGAGAATGCTTAGATAGATGTGTGGTAAGACTAGAAAAGATAGAATTAGAAGTGAATATTTCATGAAATGGTAGGAGGAGAACTTAAGTTGAGAGAAACAAATTAAGATGGTTTGGTCATGTACAACGAAGATCTATGGATGCAACCGTAAGAAATAATGATAAGATCAACATAAATGGAGATGATAGGGGGAGGGAAGACCTAAGTTGACATGAGATGCAGTAGTGAAAAAGATGTGAACTCATTTAATTTAATTGAACATATAGCTCTTGATAGAGTTGAATGGAGAAAAAAGATTTCATGTAGCTGACTCTACTTAATTGGGACACAAGGCATAGTTTGATTTGGTTTGGTTATAGGTATGTAGACAAATTATTAAAAACTGGTTTCCTATCAGCTGCATTCCATTATCTACTATCTATCATTTCTCTATAGTTTTCCTTAGCCAGCATCACAATCAGATATTTAAGGGCTTCTAACTCAGTTTCTAGTATATTCTAGATCATTGTACGTGTCAATGTTTATGGCTTAAGAAATACTAATGTTATTTAGTAGTTTAACCTTTTCCCTGCACACCTTGATTATTACTTCTCAGTTGTTTGAATTAGTATGAAATTTTGTCTCTAGATTAGGTTCGTTACCTCAATTTCTCGAAGTAGGCTACTCACCGAAGAAATATTGAGTTCCTAGAGAAATTACTACTAATTGTGAAAGCATTAATTCATTAATTTAGTTTAAAGTTGATAAAAACTTCATTTGTGGTTTATCAGTGCTGCAGTTTTTCAAGCATGGTTTAGGATACCTACGTGATATTGTCCATTGCAGGTGACTTTGTTTGGGGCCTGAAAAGTCCGAAGGTCATGAACCATGCTTCAAGTAGTTGTGGGAGTAAAATGTTTTCTAAGCTGTTCTGTTTTGTCAAAATTGACACTGAAAATGATTTTGCTGCGTCTACCTATATAGCCTTTTGCTTGGTTTGAATCTTTGGATATATTTTGTGATTTTCACAGTGGATATATGATGTGAGCTCCAGTTCTGTGGGACTGTTATATGTTCTGGCCAGAGACATTTTGACACGTGTTTATAGTTATGTTATGTTCTTTAGTCTAGGAGGCTGAACATGTAGGATAGGAGGTTCGTAGAGAGCAGTCCAATTACTCATGAGGCAAACCAGATTGAGAGTGTATCTACTAGCTCAGACCCATGGACATGAATTCTGGTCCTGTGGTCCTGGTGGTTGAGAATTAGTTATAGCCCAAGGAAACAGGCAGTTGTTATCCTATGTAGTACCCTAGTGGTTCAAGGACTAACGGATGGTAATAGAATTCTGGCTGTAGATATTCTGATGTCTTACCTTGTGCCATGATTAGGTAGTATAAGATTGGCTTGTGCAAAAATTCAAGTCATAATAAACTGAACAATGAAAATCTCTGTGAATAGTAATTTTCAGGTGTACTCCCCAATTCAGCTTAACAGTTCTAGTTATGTTTGTTACACTTTGTTATTTTGATTTTTCCCCCCTCTTTCACAAGACAAGGAAAAAAGATAACCAAACTTGCAATTTTGAACATGCAACATACCATTTATTGGAAATTGTTATATTCTTAATGTGATGAGACTCAACATACAAACTTTAGTAAGTTTGCAAATCATCCTTATGATATGTATGTGTGCGTATATAAATTTTTCCAGCTGTTGGAATTCTACTTGATATTGATTATCTTGAATTTATCGTAGGCATGGATGCCATACAACCCTGTGCCATTTCATAGTAAACAATTTTGGTCTTCAATCATTGTATTCAATTCAAAGATCTTGGCAATTACAAATTCATTCGAAATATCTAAGATGTTAATCTATTTTGGGTTTAGCGTTAGGCATGCAGTGTGTTCTGCGGTAGTCATTTTAGTTTCAGATGTGTTCTTTTTCATTTCAAGACAAGATCTCACCTATTTTAATCTAAACCTCTGGATTGAGTCATTTGCTTTGTGCCATGGTTTTTCAGTGTTACATTATTTAGAGCATTTTGTGGTAAAATATGTAGTCTTGATGTATTTTGGCTTTAAAACCTTGTCATCTACAAATTTTTCCTTAAATTTTTTTGATGTTATGCTACTGTATGGGCATCTCTTTCTCTCTAGGAAAGAACATATTTGTTACAAAGTGATTATGTGTATTTCATGGCATCAATCATTTATTTGCCAATGCTCAACAATTTAGTTTTACTAAACTTCAGATTGCAACTGTTATCAGTAAGAAAGTTTCTGATTTTTTCTTGATCTAGGTATTTTACAATACAGCTCGCTACTACCACGCATACTATGGCCACAAAACAGTGAGAACTTCTTCATCTCTTCCCTGATGTTGCACATTTTTATTTTATTTTTGGTTGGAAATTATTTCCAATATTGCACAGAACTTTGCATTGCTGTGTTGTATATTACTCCATATGTTTTCTGTTGCCAGGATGCTCGTGCTGTCCTTGTGGGTCTTCTTTTGGTTCTCTCAGCATTTCAGTATCTAAATCAATGGACGAGGTATAATCAGGTAACTGGATATGTCAAATATTACTTCAACATGATATTAGTGCTGTCTTCTTGCCATGATGTTTGATGAAGAAGCCAAATGTTGGTATGCAAGTATGGCCAGAAAATTTCAGTCAGCTGACAGTTCTGATCATTATCATTAATTTCTAATTTCTATTCCCAGTGCTTGTACAATGGGCGATCCATGAAATTTTGCATCTTTGCTAAATACCGAATGCTATATTCTAAAAAAACAATGATGTTAATTGTGAATTACCTCTTTATCTTCATTTAAATTATTTTTATCAATGATGGTATTTTTGCCTTGGAAATATGGTCATACTGTGCCGTTACACACTCATCATTTTTGTTTGTAAGTATTCATTTATTAAAGGGAAAGTGTGATATTGTCTTAACTACATTATTAAATTGTAGGGATTGGTAAAATAAATAAATATGTATATATGTATATAATGAAAAGTCTGTTTGATTATGCTAAAATGCTGGTTTTTGTCTCCGCCTGTGCTTAAAATGTCTTCATTTGTTAATACTTATGGATAACCACTTCATCTTGCAGGCTATTGACATGGTCAAGAAGACTCCAGCTTACAAAAATCGGCTTCATGCACTGGAACTTGAACGCAGTGGAGGGATGACAAACAAGAAGAAGGGTCAAAAACCGATGGACAAGTACAAGCTTGCTTAGTGTTTCATAATTGCATGATGTTTTTTTTGTTGAACATATATGTGGACAAGTGATGACGTGTGGTTCTTTTGAACTTTTCTGCTTTTGTACAATTCCATTTTATGGTTCATAACTGTGGTTAATGTGGGGTGAACCATGTTTTCATGATAGGAAGATGACAGAAGACCTCAGCAAGGAACTTGATCTGCAGATAACGGGAGCTGAAAAACCATCCATGTGGGAACTTCTTGGTGTTCGCTTCATACTCCTACCATACACTATTGGAAAGGTTAGAAAAAAATTACAAAAAAATTTAAACAATGGTGAAACTTCTGGTTTTGATCTGTTTCTACGTCAGTCTTCTGCTTGGCAAAAACTCAAAAAACTGATCTTAGGTCATTCGCTTCCAGAATTACTAATCACTTTTCTATTTTACAGCTATTGTTATGGCATGCATGTTGGCTCTGGAGATATCAGGTTAAACGAGCTCCACATTCCTGGGAAGATGCTTCCTACCTAACTCGAAGATCCCTAGGGGTCTCTCTTGATAAATGGAGAAGCATAGGTATATATAGAATTTTCTCTCAGTCATCACCATCTATTTGAAGATCATTTAAATTCTTGCAAGGGGAGCATTTCCTGTATATGCTATTTGTTTGTTTCAACCATTTGTCATGGGCTGTTGTCCATTCCAAAAGAAACCTAACCCAAAAAAATATGATAAACCAGAATATTGGTTGAGTGGTTAGTCCCAGCCCCTGCACATATATCACTTGTACAGTTGCACTGATATGATTTTGCATTCCTCATATTTGTTGTACTGATCTGATACTGGGTGTGGTTTTTTTAGATGAATCAACGCAAGAAGATCTTATTCAGAGACGTTTATGGGAAAAATCCAACTTGGAGAGCTACCTAGCAGAAATGCGTAAAGAATCAAAGCGCAGAAGATAGTGAAATTTGTTGCCCGCAGTGTCTTTCACCCTGTAATCGGACAACATAATTTTTTTATACGAAGGCTATACACAAAACTGAAACCCAATCATGCTTCAACAGCAGAAGTTTGGGTCCATGGTTGATATTGGAGAGGCGGAGGATAATTATTTTTTGAAGAATCCCTCTATTTAGTTGGAGTCCATAACAAAGTTGTAGAACTTGAAATATGACAGAGGGTCGGCTCATAAGAAAGATTTTTGTGGAGTTTATTTAATTGTCATCCATAACATGATTTAATATTACAATATGATGCTGATATCAGGTACCTGTCTTTGTGATCCTATATACTCCTTGTATTTGATTTTAGGCAATAAAAATGAAAATTCATGAGAAGTATTCAAGTGTAGGTTCCTTTGATTTCTTTAACAATGCGTGGAAAATGTTACTCATTGTGACCTCTGATCCTTGGCTTTGTTATTTGCATGATTGTTTATGTTCCTTCAGTTTCTTCATATTCTAACCATTATATTGTTGAAGATATATATAGGAAGTGTTCAAATAGGAATAAACAGTGTGGATCTCATGAATTTAGCTTGCTTTCTCGTGCAATGGATGCAATTTTTGAAATGGCATATGCAGATATGAAGTTAAATAATGCTCTCTTTAATGGAAGGCTTGCTGATACATAGGAAAGAGCCCCGCTACATCCACACAAAATTTGGCAGTCCGACCCCCCTGACTGACGTGATCACTTTGGAAAGGTAGAATCCCATCTCTCTTCTTCTTCCTCTTCTTTCTTCTCCTTCTCTGTTGGTGCTTGCCTCCTTTGCCACCCTCAGATCTGAATCTGTGAAGAAAAAAAAAAGAATGGCCACCAACCTCCACACCCTTGCCACCACTCCTTTGCCAACCTCCACACCCTCGCCACCACTCCTCCGCTGATCACCATCGCGCCTCCACAGTCCCCAATCACTTACGCAGCCTTCCTCCGTTGTCCAAACCACACCATCGGCCACACCCTAGGTCGCCACCCAAAACCCGTGCTCTCTTTAATGGAAGGCTTGCTGATACATAGGAAAGAGCCCCGCTACATCCACACAAAATTTGGCAGTCCGACCCCTGACTGACGTGACTTCACTTTGGAAAGGTAGAATCCCATCTCTCTTCTTCTTCCTCTTCTTTCTTCTCCTTCTCTGTTGGTGCTTGCCTCCTTTGCCACCCTCAGATCTGAATCTGTGAAGAAAAAAAAAAGAATGGCCACCAACCTCCACACCCTTGCCACCACTCCTTTGCCAACCTCCACACCCTCGCCACCACTCCTCCGCTGATCACCATCGCGCCTCCACAGTCCCCAATCACTTACGCAGCCTTCCTCCGTTGTCCAAACCACACCATCGGCCACACCCTAGGTCGCCACCCAAAACCCTTCACCTTCCTAGATCCATCTTCCTCCGTCGTCCAAACCACACCATCGGCCACACCCTAGGTCACCACCCAAAACCCTTCACCTTCCTAGATCCATCGTCAATCACCACCATGAACCACCCACTCCCTTTCACGAACCTCACTGCCGCAAGTCCAAACCCCTTTTCTGCTGCTACAAATTGCGGGTCATTGCATCGGAGAGAGAAGCAAGAATGGTAGGGAAACATCAGAGAGAGAAGCGAGAATGGTAGGGAAGTACAAGCTTGCTTAGTGTTTCATAATTGCATGATGTTGCGTCAGCAAGAGGGTAGAAGAAAGAGATGGGAGTTTTGAGAGAGAGAGAGAGAGAGAGAGGAGCGTGAGTTGAGATTTGGTTGTGAGAGATTGAGAGGAGTGCAGGTTTCAAATGGCGCCAGCTAATTCGGGGCAATTGGGGGCTCCTTTTTGTGTGGGATTAAACATTTATCCATAGGAAAGAGTAGGGTTGCCCTTAATTTGAGATTTGTATGATTGCTTTGACATGAAGATGGGATAATGTGAAATGGGGCTGACTCTGCAATTCATGCTATTTTTTAACATAATTTTCAAATTTGAGCAGTTTTGAATTTATTTTTCTAACTTATTCCTTTTGAGCAAACTATACTCCTGTATTCCATCGTGTTCGTGGCTTCCTCCGGACAGAATGATTTGGCATTACTCCAGGTGTGGCGTTTTCACTGTTAAATCTGCTTATGATCTGGGCCTTTCATCAACAAATTTGGAGCTGCAAGCGAGTGGGTCTGATGGTGGCAAGGGTTTGGCTAGTTTTTGGAAAGCTTGTAGAAATTGAATATCCCGCCTAAAGTGAAAATATTTGCATGGAATGTGTCTTAACATCCTCCCAGTGAAGGCAAAGTTGATCTAGAAAAAAATCCCAATTTCCGGTGAATGTGCAGTATGTGCGAATCAGATGGAGACAACAAGGCACTGCCTGTTTGAATGTGAATTTGCTAAGGAGGTGTGGTCGGCAGCGGGTTTGAGCAATCTTTGTTAGTGTGGGAGGAATTGTGGAATACTTGATTGGGTTTGGCGCTTGCTTATTCATAATGGGGCTGAGGTTTTGGGTTTGGTTTTTGCAATCTGTTGGAGGATATGGCTCAATAGAAATCAGTGGGTATTTGGGCGTAAGTATAAATCGGCAAGTCAGGCTGCAGCATTGGCTAGATGTAGTCTGGATGAGTTTATTTTTGTGAGAAGTCAAGTGCACATTGTTGAACAACCTTGTTTGGTGGAGCAATGGTCTTCCCCTCCTATTGCCAGCTGCTATATGGTAAATTGCGACGGTGCAACATTCAAAAGTGATGGCTTTTCTGGTATTGGTGTTGTGGTGCGTAATGAGAGATGATCGGTGATGGCTTCGTTGTTTGAGAAAAATCCCATTGATGTTAGATATAGATTGCTTGGAGGTGTGGCAGCTCTTCGTGGTGTATTTTTGCACAAGAATTGGGGCTCACTTCGATCCAATAGGAAGGGGATTGTATTGATGTGATAAGAGCTATTGGTGGAGTCGAGTCTGAGTGATCTTCCTATGGGCATTTTGTGGCTAGTATTCGGCAAGTGATGGATTCTTTTCAGATGCACCAGGTTTCGCATGTTTGTAATCAGGGAAATCATGTAGCGCATTGTTTAGCTCGAATGACAATTTGGTTTGAAGGGGTGAGAGTTTGGATGGAAGATGTTCCTTCTTCGATTCAATATCTTGTTCAGTTGGAGGCTTTGCTTGAGAGTTCTTAGTTTGTGTATTCCTCTATCTAAAAATAAATAAAAATAAAAATAGAAATTACGATACTCCCTCCTTGATCTACTAATTTTTTTAGAAAATTATAAATACACCTTAGATTTGTTAAAATTATAAATTCTCCTTTCACGTTTTGGAAATTACAAGCATCTCTTTGTCAGAATTTTATTTATTTTATTTTTTTGTAACTAACCTAACAGAAAAAATAAAATTATCCAAATATATTCTTTATCAAAACGAAATTATCATACTACCTTCATTTTCATCCATAACCACTAAATCTTTCTCTTTACACCACCACAATATTTTCTAACTCTCATCGATGACGTACAAAATATTTGTAGATAGTAATGACAGTGATGCTGATCAAGAGTGTGAAAAGATGGTGCGATGGTTGAGCAAAATAGTATTACTAGTACAAAAAAAAAATGAGAAATAAAGAAAAAGAGATATGTAAAAAGAAAAAATAAAATAAAATGTTTTGCCTTCATAAACGTGAATATAGATATTTTTAGAATTTTTTATATATTTTATGTTAATGATTGATTAACAGAAGAGGTCAATTGTGACGTGATTGAAAATTTTAAAAAGTAAAATGTAATTTCCTAAACGTGTGATAGAAATTTGTATTTTTAATAAATTTTAAGAGGCGTATTTTAAATTTGCTCTTTGCATTTTGGGATACAGATTTTGTTTGGGGGAATTAGAATAGGCACTCATGCCTTAAGTCAATTTCTGAATTTTTTTTTGGTGATTAGACCCAAACTCTAATCTCTTTGGACAAAAGGATGACTATCTGTTGAAATCAACATATGTGTTATTTGTTAAAATTTATCAAACCAATTATTTGTTGAAATATAACACGTCACTAATTCGACAACATATTTATTGAATATTACACATTTATTTATTGAACCACTACCATCTACTGTCACTGACCGCCAGTCACTGTTGTCAGTGACTTTTTTGGTAACTTTTCTAGCTAATTTTTTGGCACCTGTGACTTTTTCTAGTGTGTCCTTATCACTAAATAAAACTTTACCTTATATCTAAGGATGTAAATGAACAAAGCCATTTATGAACAAACTAGACCTCGACTTAGTAAGAGTTCGTTCGAATTCAATTCGTTAAATTTTTTTCAAGTTCAAACTCGTTAAAATCTTAATAAATAAGTTCAAACATTCTAAAGTTCGGCTCATTAGGTCGGCTAATTAGTCGGGCTCGTTTAATATTAATTTAAATAATAAAATAAATATATTATTTATACACTAAATAATGTAAATGTAGATAATAGCTAAATTTATTTATATATAAATAATTGGTACGTATAAATAATACATTTATATAATAGTGGTGATAGATGTTATTATTTTGATAAGATATTAATTTCTTTAGTATGTTTACATATATTGTATATATAATTATATAATCAATATTTCAATTGTAATTTTAACCCGTACCCATATAGTGCACAAAGCGGTTACTCCGTGACTTCAACCCGTACCTAATATTTGGATACATAACTCAAGGTTATTAGGCCAAGATTTTACCATTAAACCAATGGTAAAACTTGACTTACAATGTATGAGATCAAGTAGATATTGAAGTGTTAGAAAAATCAATTGGATTCAACAAATCAACTCGAAATCACTTGTTCTGCAAACATTACAATGATTTTTGAGGGAATCAAAGCTCATTTAATAACTAAAACCAAATCAAATTAGAAAGATGAAGTAGAAATCATGTACAAATCCATAAGGTAAAAAATAGAAACGTGTATGAGAAAAATTATTTCTACATCAAAACAAATTCAAAACCTTAAACACTTGTTGAATATTAAAATTTCGATCAATGAGAAGATTCGTAGGGATTTGATGATACTGATGTTGTATTATATTCTGCAATCATATGAGAAATAAGTAACTGGAGAAAGAAATGCAAATATTTATATAAGAACACCGCGTAGAGCTCTTTTGTCATGATCCGGCTGTTATGATCATTGTCAAAGAAATCGAACACCTCACGTAGCTCCGAGTTGTAAGCCGGCGACTCAAATGCTGGTTTGGAGACTTGATTCAACCTCCATACCCAACTCGCCAAGAAGATCCGATTTGCCATCAGATCTAATGGCTGAGAAGTCACTATGATAGCGTTTGACGAGTAACAGGTGAAGATAGTGGTGCCGGCGCAGATGAAGGACTGGACGCGTTGGAGCAACGGCAGTGAAGGCAGCGGAGTAGTGGCTCAGCAACGATGATAAAGACACAAGAGAACACAGAGAGAGAGAGAGAGAGAGAGAGAGATCTAAGAGCATCTCCAACGATGAATCATTTATTTCACCAAATTTGAGTAAAAACTTCATTTGATATCTAGCATTCCAACGGAGCATTTTTGGCTATTATCAATATATAAGTCGATCGGGCAAACAGCCAGCCGGACGTCTGGTCGGCAAAAGCAATCCATCACTTTCAAGAGTATGCTTTGTTGTGAGAAGTTTTCTACTAACCAGATGATCAGGGAGACAACCGATTAGACGTCCGGCTGGTCATTTGGTTCTACAAAATCAACGGTACCAAACAGTGAAATGCTGAACGCTTTCAGACATCCTCTCTTTAATGAAATATTTTTGATATTATTAATTTGATACCGGTTTGATGAAACCGTTGGAGTTGAAAAGGACTTCTTTTTCATCAAATTCAAATTTGATGATAACTTTCATGCAGCGTTGGAGATGGCCTAATGAGAAGAGAGAATGAGAGAGATCTAAGGGCTATTAAAAAGCTAAAAGTAAGTTTTTTTAACTTATTTTGGGTCACATCATCTTTACACTTTTTACACGTTTTTTTTAAAATAAGTTAAAAAAAATTAAAAGTAAACTTTTAACCATCTTTTCAAAATAGGCTTAAAAAGAAGAGAGATATGAGATATGAGAGAGTGAGATACAATCAATGCGTAAAAGGGGTAGTTTGGTATCTTTATAGGCATTTTGGGGTGTTTGTTTGGATTTTTTTGAGTCAACCTATAACTTCTAACTTTGGAAAAGTTATTTTAGACTGTTTGGTTAAATTTATTTCAAACAGTTTCTGATTTTACACAACTTATTTTAACTAAAAAAAATTAATTCTGAGAAGTTGCTCACTCCTTACTTTTGATTATAAGTTTCAGCTGTGGACATATTAATTTATGGTTTTACTCTTAGATTTTTTTTAAAAAAAATAGAAAAAGACCTAAATGGACTATAAATTATTATTATTTTCTTATGAGAAAATGTAGACAAATAGTGAATAATAAAAATAAAAGTTAATTGAAAAAGTTACTTCACAGCTTATTTAACAAATACTGCTCAGCAACTTAAATCTATAATCAAACAGTTACACCAAATAGATTAACAACTTCTGATTAAAGTTATAATTTATAATCTTTTAAACTATAATTTATAATGTGTTTTAATAGTTACACCTAATTAGGACTGTCCAAAAATCCGTTCAAATCGGTAATTCGGACTGAACCGGAGGTTCGGTTATATTAAGAATTGGTTCGGTTTCGGATTAAGAAATATGAGAACCGTAAAACGGTTCGGTTAACGGGTTTTATGAAAAAACTATGGTTCGAACCGAACCGAACCGAATTTTAAAAGATATATATATATATAATATCAAGTTTTATTTTTATTAATTGTTTTTTTTATAATTTTAATGATATTAGGATGGTATATATATGTAATATTAAGTAATGCCTTCTGGTCCGATTTTACAAGTGTAACGATCTAATCTGATTCTCAAAATTACAAAACCATTAGAATCAATTCAATTCTTGAATTTTCTTAAAACCGAATCAATTCGGACAGTGTACCTCCAACACCTAATATGTGGACGGTTACCAAAAGAAATTCAATTTTAAAATTTTGGCACGAGAACCCAAAAAAAAAAAAATAGACAGTATAAACTTTATCAATGTTAATAATTAAAATCACGAAATTAAAAAATTACACTGCAGCCCGTTACACAACTCCAGCCGAGCAGTTCCCATTCTCTCTCTCTCTCGTTACGGAGGAGCTGCTTTCCAGTGTCATTTCCTCCCCTCCATCTCTCCACCGGATCTCAAAACCAAAAAACCAACACCCAACCCATTCTGTTGTTTCTAGGGTTCCCAAAACTCACCCCCTTCTCTCACTGGTCCTCTTGATCTTCAAGCACTCTTCGCTTTCTCATGCAATCATAATCAATTCTTCAATGGCCAACTCTCCTCCTCAGGTGTTCCTTTTCCCCCAACTCGTGTGTTCTATTATACAATATATTAGCACTTCGCTTTTTTGTAATTATTATTATTATTATTATTATTATTATTATTATTATTATTATTTATTTTTTTAATTGTATGTGAAGATTGGGTTCTTGGTTCCTCTGAACAACAATTTAGAAGAAGACACTTCAGTACCCAAATTATCAATTTCCCAAGGCTCTAACTTTGTGGGCCGCAATTCCATTTCACTCTCCGACAAGCGACTCAGCCGCAAACATCTCAACCTCGTCGCCTCTTCCGACTCTTCTGCCCATCTCATTGTGGTATTCATTCCCTTATATCTATTCCCATATATATATATATACATATTCAAATTTGAGTAAAAAGTTTATTTGATATGAGCCACTCCAGTGGACAAACTCAGATTTTAAGTATAAATTATAAATTTGAGTAAAAGCTTAACCCTTCACCAATTTTTTCATCTAATTTGATTTCAAATTTGAGTGACAAAAGTTTGATTTGATATGAACTACTCCAATTTTTTTGAAAATTCCACTCTTATCCAAAATTTTTATTGAATATGATGAAGGATAGTTCTTAATTTGATAAAAAAAAGAAAAGAAAAAAAGAGGACTCTCTTAATTTGATGAGCATTTGATGAAAAGGATTGGAGATGATTTTTGAGCACTTTTTCATCAAATTTAAATTTGATGAAGGATTGGCAGGCAGAGTTGTAAATTTGAGAACGCAAAAAAGTAAAACTTTGAGTTAAAAAAATTTGGTATAAGTTTGGATCGCGTAGTGGGAGGGCGTTTTGAGTGATTTTTTTACCCATATTTAAGTTTGATATTGGTTGAGTCAAGAATTGGAGTTGCTTTTACATATCTATATATACGGATACATACCCAGATTCTAGAATTTGTGTCAAATGAAATGTTTGAAATCATGTGATGCTAAAATTTGGTCACTTTTGGTTTATATATTGAATGGTATTGTAGGAAGGAACAAACCCAATTGTTATAAGATCCCAGGACCAGAGGAGGAAAATTAAATCTCGAGAAAGAGTGAAAATTAAACATGGTGACATTATTGAGTTGATACCAGGGCATTATTATTTCAAATATGTAACGATGGCTCCCGAGAAAAACTCATCTTCACCCAGTGAGAAGAGGAAAAGGACTCCAAAGGAAAGTAGTGAGCCTAGTGAAAGTGAGATGCAAAGTGTGAAGAGGAAGAAGCAATTGTCTGATGATGAAGCTCTAGCAAGAAATTTGCAGGTATTATTGTCCAACACCAGTTCAATACATAAAAGTTATTTTAATTTTAAATTTTTTATTAAATGAAGGAAAATTCCAATAGAAGAATTGGGATAAAGTGTGCATTTACATAGATGAGATCAGTAATCAAAGAGTAGTGGATTTACATGTGCAAAATTATTAATCAGCAATAGAATTCTTTCGTGGAATTTGTTCCCTGAATTGATCACTTTTTCTACCTTTCCTTTGCATGGAAGTCTGAGCTGTATGATGATAATCTAGCACGGGACAACTCTCTGGAGGCAATTCGTCATTTCAATGTTCCTAATGAGAAATTACCTTCAACTTTCCGACTTATGCGAGTGAAAGGGCTTCCAGCATGGGCCAATACCTCTTCTGTTTCTATAGGGGATGTGATTGAGGTAGCAAATCTTCATTTCAGCATAATAAAGTTAAATTTTGCAGACATTGATTAAGCCAGTTATATCATTGGTTCTCTTCTTAACAAAACATTTCCTCAATTGTGTGAAGGTCATCTAAGACATAGTTTTAAGTTTACCCCTAAATTTCTGAGCAGGTACCATTTGAGTGAGTACTTGACCGGCATTTGGGTTTAGTTAATATGTCCTGTGGGTGACTGTTTATTAATGCAAAATATTGAAATGGCTTTCATAAACTGGCTGACAGATAAAATTCTCCACTTAAAGACAGAAATGTGTATGTTCAGTGTGTATGAAGCACAGATACTTCAAGAAGGAAGTCGCATTTGTATCGGATACTGATACTCCTCGGATACTCGTGGATATGTATCCGATACTTCCTAAACATATCTGATACTTGGTAGTATTTTTTATTTTTATTTTTTTTAAAAATTTTGAGAAGTATCAGATACTCTAAGTCATGTATCCAAACTATTATGAAATTACGATCGTAATATTTCCTGCGTAGCTATAGAGTTGTTAACATAAATACGATAATAGTTTTCATTTCAATACTCAGTTTACTTGTTAGGGAATGAGAAAATAACATGATACTAAAATTGGATTTCAACAATTAAAAAAGCAAGAAACTTGCGTACAGCACATTAGTATGTAACACTTTTAGGTGTGAAAGGGAAAAGCACAAGGACAACATAAATAATTTAAACGTGACAGTGAAATGGAATTTTCACAGGTTGTATTAAAAAAAATAGTAAATTGACTACTATCTCATAAACTAATACCTAGATGCTAAAGTTGAGCTTGTGTATAATACAATATTAGGAACTATAATTTTTTTACGAACGTATCCTAGGCATACCCCCGTATCTTATTTTTGTAAGTTTTGTCATATCGACGTATCGTACTAGTATCCCATATCCCGTATCCCGTATCCCATATCCATATCCATATCCATATCCATGATTCATAGTTCAACGTGAACAAAATGAAAAGTTAATCTTAACTATTTCATAAAACTCTTGAGATGTAAATCCCTCAAAATTACTTGTGTCCTTGGAATTTGTTGGCTTGTAAGAAACTGTTCCATTTTGAGTACTAACTAGATATTACTTGGATAGTTTAATGTTGTTAATTTTCTCTTGGAAGGCCTTTTAAATTTTATTTTTGGTCCTGTATTGGTGGATATACAACTGATAGTTTTATTTATTGATAAATAGGTTTTTTGTTTATTCATTTGGTAGGGGAATGTTGTCATGGCTGTCCTTTCAAATTACATGGTGGACATGGATTGGTTGATTTCTGGTGAGCATGATTTATCATAGTTCTATCCTTTGTTTTTATTAATGGTCGCAACTTTGAATATCTTGTACTTTCCTCTGGTATAAGTACTTCAAGTTTGAGATGATCATAGATTAAAATAAGCTTGTTGAGGTGTCAATCTTTTCACTTGCACAAGCTGAGTACACTGTAGCTTCTTTAATTTTTGTGTGTGTGTGGTTTAACTTGGGGTCATGCAGCTAACAAATATGATTTATAGTTTACAAGCATATGCTCTCAATCTGCTAAAACTTGTCTTCAACTTTTTATGCTCCTATTGCTTGTGCAAGCTTGCAGCTTATAAACTCTTGATAATTATTAGTCTGTTCAATTGAATATTTAGGATCTGTTTGGTAACGTTTACGTTTTCAATTTATATTTATAAAATTTTTATAAACTAGTTTTTGTTTATTTTTTATTTATTTTTAGAAAAACAAAAACTACAAACGCGTTTGGTAATTGACAAAATGTTTAAAAAAATTTTAAAATATAAAAAAGAGTGAGAAATGGCAAGTGGTGGCAAGTGATGGCAGAAGACGGTGGTGGAAAGTGGTAACAAGTGACGGGTGGGTGGGTGGTGGTGGCGAAAGATGGTGGTGGAAAGTGGTGGCAAGTTGCGGGTGGTGGCGGCGGAAGACGGTGGTGGAAAGTGATGACGGGTGGGTAGATGGTGGTAGCAGATGGGTGGTGGATGGAGGGTGGTGGTGGCAGGTAGGTGGCAGATGATGGTGGTGGCGGGTGGCGGGTGATGGCTAGGGGTGGGCGCGGGTCGATTGTGGCCACGAAACCTTCAATTCGCCATCCGTCCGTCAGATTGGCGGATTGGAGAAAATCAATCCGCATCTGTCCGCCAATCCGGCGGATGTGGATTGAGCGGATTGCCTGTTCCAACACCTTTCGCAGGTCCTTTTGTAGGATAGGCTCAGAGGGGTCACTCATACCCCCAACAGCAGCCAGCACCACAGGGACAACCAGTCCCAAATATACCGCCCTATGGACCAAGAGGACCCC
>NW_021025258.1:1183817-1274489 GCF_004153795.1 Camellia sinensis
GGGTGGGTGGTGGTGGCGGAAGACGGTGGTGGAAAATGGTAGCGAGTGGATGGTGGTGGTGGTGGTGGTTACAAGGTGGGTGATGGTGGCGGGTGGTGGGTGGTAGCGAGTGAGTGGTGGTGGTGGTTGGTGGTGGTGACAAGTAGGTGGCGGGTGGGTGATGGGGTGGGTGGTGGTGGTGGGTGGGGGTGGTGGAAAATGGTGGCGAGTGGTGGCTAGTGTTGGGTGGAAAAAAAAAAAAAAAACTCAAAATTCAAAACGGAAACACATTTTTTGAGTTTACATTTTTTTTGCCAAATTTATAAACTAAGACCACTAATTTATAAATCAAAAATTTATCAAACAAGTTTTTATTTCAGTTTTTAAAATTTTTGTAAATATAAACAGAAAACTGAAAATATAAGTGTTACCAAACGCACCTTAGTGTGTGCATATATCATTGATTAACCACAGTTCGTTTTATCATTGCTCTCAAATTCTGAGCCTTTTATGCAAGGATCAAAATTTTGTTGTGGTACATTGTTTTGGTTAGCTTGGAAATAGAAATGTTTCAGAAACATTTTGGAAACATAAGGAAAGTGGCAAAAGATTTTGGAAATTTATGAAAAATGTTTGGAAACAAAAACTAAAAACCTACATAAATTATAAATATATATATTTTCAATAATTAAATAATTGAAATTGCTGAGGTCCATGAATATTAAAGCTCATAAACAAATGGTTTAAGGACCTAGTTGGGGAGGGCTTTGTCCATTATAAATTACTAGTGACAATCTTTGATAAAGAAATATTTTGCAATAACAAACAAAGAAGATAAGTGATTTAATGAATGCTTATTTTATCTTTTATCTATCTCTCTTCTCTTTTTTAGCTTTTCAGATTCTCTAATAAATTTAATATTTTCCTTTGATCTCAAATATTTTCTTTTGACAAAAAGAAGCAAATAGTAATGACCTTTGTTGGATATAACTGGTAGATTTCGAAACTACTTATTCTTTCAATGTCTTGTAGTGTTTTAGCATGTTTCGGTGGAAACATTAGAATTTTGGTATTTCTCTAATGTTTCATTATGGTTTCCTAAGAAATAAAAGCATATCCCAATGGAAAAGAAATGAAATTTTGTTCCTCACTTTTATGTTCAGGTATAATTGCATTCATTATGCCTTTTAAGGTTGCAAGTCTGTTTTCAATATAATTTTTTTTTAGATCTACTTAAAGTAGGATCTTGATCAATATTTATACACTTACATGATATACACACATACCCACATAAATATTTTCGGGGACTCCTTTAGATCTCATGAATATTTTGACCACTTTAGATGGTTATTCTTATTATATGGTTATAGGTGTAGTTCTTATTGTTACCCCTTCCAGCAGTGGGGAATTTCATGTGTACGTTTTTCATGGACCCACCTATCCCATCCTCACCTTGTAATAGCAGATCATTTTGTCCTTTGTGGTGCAGCATGTCCAACACTTAAAAAGGTTCCTCATGTGTTGGTTATTCATGGAGAGAGTGATGGTACGCTGGAGCATATGAAGGTTTGACATGAGATTAAGTTATAATAATCTCCATTTATGCACTTGAAGCCTTTAATTGGGTGGATGAACTTTAATTTTGTTAGATGTTTCTAGAGAAGCAAGCCAGCAAATTGGATTCTGCACAAACCCCCATTACCAATTTCGTATGGGACCCACCATTCAAAAGCCATGCTTCTTGTTTATCCTCGAGGAGTGAGAATTATTGTACATACAGCAAACTTGATTTATGTTGACTGGAACAACAAAAGCCAAGCTCTGTGGATGCAAGATTTCCCTTGGAAGGACGGAAGTAATTCAAGCAAAGGATGTGGATTTGAAAGTGACCTGATTGATTATCTTAGTGCGTTGAAGGTACTATAACATTTGACATCATATTTGACTGCTGAAGTTTAGATGCTCACACAATTTTTTTTGATTTATCTAATGCTTTTTTGTTGTAGTAAGCACTAGGTCAGAATTTACGGTTACTATTATTTTTGTTATTGCTTTTTATTTTCTGCTTCTCTATTTAATTTTTAATCATTTTAAGTGGAAGTGATCTTTCTACTTATTGTGTGCATGATTTGATACATTTACTGCTCTCTTTTTTTTTATTATTATTTTTAAATCTTTATGTGTATTAGATAATTTTTTGCCCTTTAATGTGATCTCAAACGTTTCCATCATTTTTCTTGTGCCTACGTCATGATCTATCAATTTTTCTTCTGTTTGATAGGTTCCAGACTATTGTACTTTATCATTAATTACACATTTCTTTCTATCGTAGCATATCGCCTCATTTCTGAATTCGTGAAACATTATCTACTGGATTGTTTTCAACAGAGTTTGGATTCTGTAATTTGACTATTTAATTACAAACAAATAGAACCCAAAGTCTTTGAATGATCTTGTCTGCATTGACATTTCTCCTTTTGGCATGCAACCCCTGCTGAAAAAAGTGGGTTTAGTACTCTGCTAAACTGTCGGAGAGTTAGATTTACTCACATTCAACTCTCACTCTCTCTCTCTCCATATGTATGCATGTGATATATATGCACCCAATTGGCTAATTCAGCCATGGTGTTTTGTGTTCAACTATTCTTTTTTCATTTTCAAATCTGTTTGTGACATTCAAATCTTCTTTTATTTTCATCAACTGAACCCAACCTTGGATGATTAGTTATGGATTTTTGTCATTCTTGAGGTGTAAATATGTGTGCAAACATTGGTGAATGTTAAGTTATGTACTTGAGAGTGTTAGTGTCATTGTACTTATTATCTTATTAATATAAATACAAGGGCTTAGTGAGGTAAGAAACCTAATTAGGTTTTGTGCCTCCTCTTCCAGCAAATCTCTCTCTCTCTCTCTCTACTATTATGCTACAGTTTTAACTGTGAACAATGGGCTCCTTCTACTTCTTTTGTTTAATATATATATATGTATTTATTAGTACCTCTTTTATCTAATATACGTCTTCATTGCCTGTTCACACTTTTATTCTCGCTTTTAGTGCCTAAACTTCCTACCACCTCTCCCAATGACCATCTCATTTTCCTTTTCTATGCTACAAGTAAAATGTAGTATGTTTGTTGGAGCTGTAATACAAATCCCTCATATCTTATTTTATGAAAGCGGTTCGTTGTTTTCTGTGCCTCAATTAATGAACGTTAGCTTTCTGCAAGTGTGGGGGACCATTCCTTGATGCAGTGTTAAAAGCGCAGTCTGTTAAGCATGAGATTGTGGATTCAAGTATGATAGCAGCCACTTTATGCATATGATGCCAAAAGTTTGGTCTGTATCCAACCCTCCAGTTCAAGGAAATGTACATGGGAATGGGCTTGTTTAGTTCTCAGGAAATGTAAGTGTTAAAATTTATCACCTACTTCACCCACTTAAACCTACTCCACTAAACCTAACCCACTACAACACTACCACCTCACCTACTCCACTAAACCTAACCCACTACACCACTACCACCTCCACTTCACCTACTTCTTACCTACTACACACTCACCCTCTTCTATATATAGGAATCATGAATCATTGTAATAAATATCAATATATCAATCAATAATAATACATACAATTTATTCTCTCTCTTTCTCTATACATTATTTCTTACAGTAAGAAGCAATCATTTGTTAGGAACTATGATAAGATTGAACAAGAATGTGGGAGGACGAGAAATTTTGACTGATATCATTTTTCCAAAGTCTAAAGTAAAAATTTATGTTGTGAAACTACATTTTAGCTATTTTACTTGGAAACGTGTGGCTGTGAAATTAATTTATATTCTGTTGTTTCATTATAAGAGACACTGTTGTGTCATATAAAACATATTAGTTTACCTTCCCAAACTCTCTCTCTCTCTCTCTCTCTCTCTCTTAATGTGTGTGCTTTTGGTCCACAGGTGGGAGGAGGGGTTTCACTAATTAAATTTTTTTATTGCTGATGTTATTGCTGTGCTTATCTTACTCATAGACCATGTTTGTTTGGTGGGGTTATTTCTCCCACAAAATGGTGGGGTTATTTCTCCAGATTAGGTTCCCTCTTCCATCTAACGGTAAAAAATAATCCTCAAGATATTATTCCATGCTGCATCTTACTCCAACTAAATTTAGTACAATAATGCCATGGTATATATAATCCCATCTAATAATCCCAATTCCCATGGTATAAAAAAATGTGGAATCCATCATATTACTTATCTCCTTATCCCCTAATCACATTCCATCAAACAAATGTGGACTGCGAGTTAATCAGATTTACTATACCTGTGAGAAATGTGGGCACATAGTACCATACTTTCTTAGTGCGTATGTATAGATGTATTTTCTCAATTGATCATTTGAGCCATGTTCAGAAGAGTATTATTGATGTTCTTTTAAATGTTTACAGTGGCCTGAATTTACTGCTAATATACCAGCTCTTGGCAACTTCAATATCAATTCAACCTTTTTCAAGAAGTTTGACTACAGCAGTGCAGCGGTATTTGTTTAGTTCCTTGATTATTTTTTTTTTCGTCTCCTGAAATTGTATCGTTTTCTTTTTGGGACAATATGATAGTGAAGATAGGGCATTCTAACATATGCTACATGGCACACACCACCTCCTTTTCTAGCAATTTCTTACAAATTTTAAAAGATGATGTAGCTCTATGCTTGCTGATGTTGCCTGAGAACACTGATGAATATCTCATTTTCAATGCTCATATGTGCATCATATTTACCTTCTCGTTTTCCTTTCATCTTGGTATGGCAGGGAGCATTGGTTTCAGCCTTGGTAATGGTTGATTTTATTTGACACTAGTCAATATAAGGAATGTACAAGTAATGCATAAAAATTCTAAAAAGCAGAAAACAAGGAAGAAATATTGAAAAGGTTAACATTGGAACCGTAAAGTTGGTAGAATCAATCTTCTTTATACATAAGAGTGTGCTTATTTAATTAGTCAATGCTATTCATTTGTTGTAGTCTGTAAAGTTTTGATTTAATAAAATCAAAAGCAATAAAATCAAAAGCATCATCTCTCCCTAAGAAGCACAAACACTTCTAAGAAGGTGTGTCCGTGTCATGTTTGAGATTGACACTCATCGGACACTTCTTAACATGTGTCAGACACATGTCCAAATGTGTCATATTATTTTTAACAAATTTCAGACCTAGACACTAAGGTAACACACATCTATCGCTTGGACACATGAAACACATTATAAGTTTGAACAAAATAACTTAGATGACACAATGATAAAAGAAAAAACAATAAAGATTTATACATGTTAATCCCTCTTCCTTTATACTTAAAAAATTAGTGTTATGTTGCATTTTTCATTATCTTTAAAAGAAATATTCTTATATATGACTAACAATAAATGTTTAAAACTATATATTGTGTCCCCCACTTGTCACGTTCTACATTTTTTGAAAATTGATGTGTTGGCATGTCTGTGTTGTGTTTGTAAATTTGAAAATCAAGCTAGGAAAACGAAAATCCTTTTTATTTATTTATTATTATTTGTTCTTCATGGTCATGTCGCATGTTCGTGTCTGTGCTTCTTGGATCTTTCCCTCATGAATTTCAAAAACCTTAACCACAGATTAACACAAGAATTATGATAATTGTTTTTCCATTCTTTAGGATTTAGGTTAGTGATACTGTTGGATACAAACATTATCTGGGATAGTATATTTTGGCATGCTACATTAAAATAAATAAATAATAATGATAACAAACTAGGTAACTTATTTGCTGATGCATAATGGAATCTTAGATTTGCATTGTAATTTGTCATCATAAATCTGTTACTTCAGATAACTTATCTGAGACAGGGCTTCTGCTTAGCTGTGTTTGATTCTGCCAATTAAGATGTGTCCAGTAATACATCTTGGTATTGGCTTCTACTCATCACAATGTTTGGTATTTTAGCCAATCAATTATTCTTAATGCCTAAGAATTCAGATAAATGAACTCAAATAAGTGCTTTGTCCTTCTTTTTCTACAAATTCATTGCCATATCTAGTAGAATTACCATAGCTTATTGACTGGCTATGAAGCATGCTAGTGAATCACGAGGAATAGTGCTTGCACAACTTTGTGCTGTACTCAGTTTTGTCTTCTACTCTCTTGATTTCTGCTTTGTTGATAAGTACCATGCTCATCAATTCTATATTCACAATATTTCTGAAAACCCATGATATATGCGTTGGGGTCCCAAACTCAGTGAAGTATCTGAAATTGTGATTCTTTGTGTTATGGATTGTCTTCTTAAAACTGTGTCAGTCAATCTTATTTTTAGTTTGCTGATGAATAACAAAAATACTATTACAGCTGTGATCTTCTTAATACTGCACTTTCATTATGTATTTTCTGAAATCTGTTATTTACATAATTTGTAGGTTAGGTTAATTGGGTCTGTCCCTGGATATCATAAGGGTCCTAATTTGAAAAAGTGGGGACATATGAAGTTGCGTACCATTCTCCAGGAATGTATCTTTGACAAAAAGTTTCGCAAGTCTCCTCTTGTTTATCAGGTAGTGCCTGATCTCTCTCTTGAATTTGTGCAGGATATTTGTCCAATTAATTATGCATACATGCTATGTTTTATTCCATCTCCCTTCTTTTAATTCATTGCAGATTTCATCTGACCATTCTGCGTATGTATACTAAACATAAATTCTAGGTATTTGAAAAGGAAACAATGAATGAAAGTAAGAAAAGAATATACATGGGGAAGTTGAAAATCACAATCTCTTTCATCCGGTTCAAGGACTACAAGAATAGGACCATCAGGTATTTGCATCTAGACAAAGATTAGGCAGTCTTCCAATAAAAAGACTGCTTTGAAGGCAGTCCTTCAATCTTATGTGGTTTTAGGAATAGTCTTTCTATTTGGTGCTATTGTGTTGATATGTGAGACCGGTAAACTCACCCGAAATGTGCTTAGTGGAGTGTTCATTCCTGGCCACGTTAGGTAGCTGATAGTTGGTGTAAAACCCAGAAATATTACTTTGGGATGTAATTCTAGAAATGGAAATTGGTAGTCTAAATCTTGTCCGTAAGGCTGAGTTTGTTTAGGATGAAAGTGGTAGTGGTGAGGGAAAGAAAAAAATGGAACTTGTTATGAGTTTCTTTAGAATGAAAGTCGTGGAAATACAAGAAAGTTAGTTTTTTATGTAGAACTCATATTAGCATGGTAACTAAAATTTTAATTCCTTGCAAAGAACATAGAAAACACAAGAAAATCTATAAATTTATCCATGCAGGGGGTTACCTATAATTAAAATTCATTCTTATCAATTGCTTGCAAGGAAATATACTTTCCTTTCCATTATTTTCTTTCACTTACTTACTATCACTTTCACTTTCCATCATTTTTTCTTTCTAGTCAAACGGAGCCTAATGCTTTCATATTCGTACCTTGTTGCAGTTCTCTTCCCTTGGTTCATTGGATGAAAAGTGGATGTCTGAGCTAGCATCCTCAATGTCATCAGGAGTCTCAGAAGATAAAATGCCTCTGGGTTTAGGGGAGCCCCTAATAATATGGCCTACTGTGGAAGATGTCAGATGTTCATTAGAGGTAATATCAAGTAGATTCTAAATGTCTGCCAATTTTTACCTAGTATTTTTGCTAGAGTAATGTTATGATCTACAAAATCTTTTAGGCCTTGGCTTAACTTCATTACAAAACAGACTATCCCATCTTTTTTTTATCTTAAACTTCAGTTCACCAATTTATATAATTGAGAATTTGCATCCATAAGAAACATAAAGAAATTTGAATTAATGTTCTCAGCGATTACTTGTTTTTTATTTATTATTTTCCTTGTGCATGTTAATATCTGGTTATTCTGTTGATGTTTAGTTGTCATGTATGCTGTCACTGAGCAAATTTTTTTTGTTAATTTTGGTCCACTGATTGCCTGCTTATTCTCCAGGGTTATGCTGCTGGAAATGCGGTTCCGAGCCCACTAAAAAATGTGGAGAAAGAATTCTTAAAGAAGTATTGGGCAAAGTGGAAAGCAAGCCACACTGGTCGCTGGTAAATTCATTTCCTTAGTTTTGAAGTGTGGCAATTGTTATTGCTGTAAATCAAATAGAAAATGAAATTTGTTTGATCTACTTTTTTTATAAAGTATAATTCTATTGGTTTACAAGTGTAATGATATTGTGAAAGAGCACTCTTGCTTCTTTTCAATATTTGCATTTTGCAATTGTCGTTAGTAATTATGCACTAATACATATTAATGCTTCAATGTTTCAGTCGTGCAATGCCTCATATAAAGACATACACGCGTTATAATGATCAAAACCTTGCGTAAGAGTCCATCTCAGACTTCTTACTAGTTGAAATTTGATGTTTTTGCCTCATTATTAGATCATTGTACCATGTCATGGAGATTGTTCTTCACTCCTCTCTTGACAGGTGGTTCTTGCTAACTTCAGCAAACCTAAGCAAAGCTGCCTGGGGGGCACTCCAGAAAAACAATTCTCAGCTGATGATCCGTTCTTACGAGGTTTTTGCTTCATAATTAATCTGCCTTGTCACGTCAAAAAATTAAACAAATCAATTTATGTGTGCAAACACATCGAAGTATCTCTGCCTCTACATTTTTGTTGAAATTTGATGAGTATATGGTCTATTCATTGTTAAATTTTCTTTCTGCTGTTTCCATTATAAATTTGATTCATCTTTTGACGCAACTTAAGTGATATTTTCAGCTTGGAGTGCTCTTTATACCTTCTTTGATCAAACATGATTGTGTGTTTTCTTGTACAGATGATGGGAATCTATCAGAGGTAACAGCTACATTTTGCTCCTGGTTATGCGTTTTTCCTGTCAATTTGTTTTCTGTTTCAATTAAAAAAAATGGTCCACAAATCTGTTATTCCTGGAGTTTCAGGGTAAATGCAGTAAATCATCAGAAAGTTCTGAAGCGAAGAGATCAAAGCTTGTGACCCTAGCATGGCAAGGAAGTAAGAACACTGATTCATCTGCAGTAATTCCATTGCCTGTGCCTTATGAACTTCCTCCAAAACCATACTCCTCTGAAGGTTAGCGTTGCTTCCCTGTTGATCCCCCACTTTTTTCTCAAGTTGCTTTTAGCTAACATTCATTTTGTTTCTATCGTATACAGATATCCCATGGTCGTGGGACCGGCGATATCACAAGAAGGATGTCCATGGTCAACTTTGGCCTAGACAAGTTCAGCTATGTACTTCCCAATAACACATGGATTGAATCCGGATAGAAGGAGAAATGTCAAGTGCATATGCTTTCTTTGTCCAAATAATGGGTCAAATTGGGTTGAAGGGGAGGGTTCATCTATAGCGCACATGCTTTGACCAAATTTATTTGCTTTTTAATGTGAATATTTGAATGTTAAGATCACCGGATTTTACTTTTCTTTCTTTTTGACTTGTAAAATTTAGGTTTATGGGTGAGACATGATTTTAAATTTTTAAATAGACCCAATCCGTACCAATCCATTGATTAGTTAAAATTCAAAAAATCTATTAAAATATAAAATTTAAATACAATAATTACGAGATGGATAAACCTGACCATCTCACTAATCACCTTACGTTAGTTTGATGTATCATACATCAAACCAATGTAATTTCGTGACATGAGAGGGTAAACATAACATTATAAATGTTGTAGCATTATTGAGGTTTTCTTTTGGAAAGTAGGTTAAAAATTACTTGTTAACTTTTAATTTATTTTGAGTCGTATTATCTCCTATAGGTGTGGGATCCGTAATTTTATAGATCCATACTTATAAAAAATTTGAGACTTAAAACATTTTTCCTTTAATAATAGAGGAATATCACACACCTCTTAAACATTTTATTATTCATTTCTTATATGACTTGTCACGATATTTAGTGCTTGAATACACATGGGAGTGAAATAAAAGATGAAAATAAATTGGATGGTAAATATATATTTATTGATGATGAATTTTATTAAGTTGTACTCTTAAGGTATATGTTCCCAAAAAAAAAATGTACATTTTCTATCTAAAGAGCGAGTTTTGCTAACAAATATTTCTAAGACACAAGAAAAAATAATAAAAGAATATAACACAAAATACATTTTATTGGAATCAATAAATTTTTTTAACATTTTTATCTATGAGGGCTTTGATTAATATTAGAATTGAGGTAAAAAAAAATCTTGAAAATATTAAAAAGTACATCAATTTTAATTAAAAAAAAGCCAATTATGATATGAAAAATGTTTAAAATCTCTAAAAGAATCTCTTGATTTGACGCACAATCAATTATACACTCAATTATATAGGGTTCTACTATCTTATCATATCATTGTTGGTGAATTTAGGAGTCTAAATTGTAGGTCTCTAACATTTTTCTTATGATATTTGTGAGTTTTGTTTATGACTCATTGTAGTATTATTTGTGACTTAATTATAACTTATTCTAATATTGGTTATGATATTGTTATAAGATGGGGTCTTTTGGAAGTTGCCAAAAAAGTCAACTTTTTGGTTTTTCAATTTTTTTAGTCAAAAAAATCAATTTTTTTATTCAAAACAATTTAGTTTTTTGTCAAAAAAATCATTAAAAAAATCAAAAAGCCAAAAAATCAATTTTTTACAAACTTCCTAAAATACCACATTATTGTTGTTATTTTGGTTATAATCGAATAGATCATTAATTATAGCTTAAGTGATGCTTGATTATGATTCTTATATTACGTTGTGGTTTTGATTATGTCATGTGTATTTTTATTGTAATTTTGATTATAATTAAAGTCATCTTTAGTTGTGTTTCAAAAGTATTTGAATATGATTTATGCGGTTACGACGGAAAATACGTGTATATTGTAATAGGAAAATTTTACTATGCACACTTTTTGAAACATGTATATCATATACATCTTTAATTATGTAATTTTTTATTTAATTATAACTCGTGAGATTTTTAATTATGGTTCATGCGATATTTAGTTGTGATTTTTTTTTTAAATTATAACTAAAAAAAATATAGATTTATATTATTTTTTTCTTTAAATATAAATATATATAGTATACACTTTTTGATGAAATGTATCATAATCTTTCCCACAAGACCATCTCCAACCCTGAACCAAACCTGTCATCAAATTTAAAATTTGGAGAAAAAATCATTTTTTCATGCTCTAACGATTTCACCAAATCGGTATCAAATTCAGAATTCATCAAACAAATCATCAAAGTGAGGACAGGCTCCGTATTTCACCAAAACACTGTACATGACCGTTGGGGAAGACGAACCGGTCGACCAGCCGGTTAACCAACTGGTTGACCATAAAAGGGTTCAAACAGTTCCAAAAAAAAGTTCAAACAGTTAAAAAAAAAAAAAAATTTCCTTACCGGTCGACCAACCGGTCAACCACCACAGGGTTCAAACAGTTCAAAAAAAAAATTCTTTTACCGGTCGGTCGACCAACCGGTTGTCCCCGGAACAAATTTGATAAAAATAAAGGGTTGGTTGGAGCCAGTGGTGTCAAATTGAGGAAAGCATTCTTTTTTTTTTATCAAATTTAATAACAAAAGAAGTTTAGGGTTGGAGATGCTCTGATAACATTATCTCTAAAAAAAATATCTAAATTCAACCTAAAAAAATTTTATGGTGTTGTCAAATATTTTTGTGATTTTTTTATATTCCAACTTCCAAGTTTAGAGTCCGTCACCAAGCCTACTTCCGGGTCTCTTCCTCGTCTTTATTCTTGGATTCCAAATCCCAAACTTCCAAACCTTGCCGTTTAGTTTATGCAAAGACAGCTCACATATTACACGTGTCTCAATCTGATTGGACCCGTTAATTAGGTATCTCCGTCACTCTTCGCTACAAATACAACCCACACCCATACCCTCTTCTCCTCACAATTCAATCACCAACCTCAACCTTATCTCCAATTCATTTCTCCACAATCCCCAAGGTGTCATATCCTTCTCTTCTCTCTGTCTCTACAGATCTGTATTTATTTATTTATTTATTTTTCGAGATTTGAAGATTTTTTTAATTTGTGATTGTTGTTTTGAATTGTTCGATTTATGTTGTGGTAGTTTTGAGATTTGGATTTGAAGATTTTGATTTCTGAATCTTGTTATGAATTTTGTTACAGATGCAGATCTTCGTTAAGACTCTCACAGGAAAGACGATCACTCTCGAAGTCGAGAGCTCTGACACCATTGATAACGTCAAGGCCAAGATCCAGGACAAGGAAGGAATTCCACCGGATCAACAGCGTCTCATCTTTGCCGGAAAACAGCTCGAAGACGGCCGAACCCTCGCCGATTACAACATCCAGAAGGAGTCCACACTCCATCTCGTCCTCCGCCTCCGCGGTGGGATGCAGATCTTCGTCAAAACCCTCACCGGCAAGACGATCACTCTCGAAGTCGAGAGCTCCGACACGATCGACAACGTCAAGGCCAAGATCCAGGACAAAGAAGGAATTCCACCAGACCAACAACGTCTCATTTTCGCCGGAAAACAGCTCGAAGACGGCCGAACCCTAGCCGACTACAATATCCAGAAGGAATCGACTCTCCATCTCGTTCTCCGCCTGCGCGGTGGAATGCAGATCTTCGTGAAGACTCTCACCGGAAAAACCATCACTCTCGAGGTCGAAAGCTCCGATACGATCGACAACGTCAAGGCGAAGATCCAGGACAAGGAAGGTATTCCGCCGGACCAGCAGCGTCTGATTTTCGCCGGAAAACAGCTGGAGGACGGCCGAACCCTAGCCGATTACAATATCCAGAAGGAATCGACTCTCCACCTTGTCTTGCGTCTTCGAGGTGGTATGCAGATCTTTGTGAAGACTTTGACTGGGAAGACGATTACTTTGGAGGTGGAGAGTTCGGACACCATTGATAATGTGAAGGCGAAGATTCAGGATAAGGAGGGGATTCCACCTAGGCCAAGATCCAGGACAAGGAAGGTATTCCGCCGGACCAGCAGCGTCTAATCTTCGCCGGAAAACAGCTGGAGGACGGCCGAACCCTAGCCGATTACAATATCCAGAAGGAATCGACTCTCCACCTTGTGTTGCGTCTTCGAGGTGGTATGCAGATCTTTGTGAAGACTTTGACTGGGAAGACGATTACTTTGGAGGTGGAGAGTTCGGACACAATTGATAATGTGAAGGCGAAGATTCAGGATAAGGAGGGGATTCCACCTGATCAGCAGAGGTTGATCTTCGCCGGAAAACAGCTTGAAGATGGTCGGACCTTGGCCGATTACAATATTCAGAAGGAGTCGACTCTTCACCTTGTGCTGCGTCTCCGTGGTGGTTTCTGAAGATTCAATGGTTTTATTTGTGTGATGTTTCTGTGAAAACTAGTTGTGATTTCGGTGGCCTTGTTGTGGCGGATAAATAAAATTGTGCTTTGTTATAATTCTTGTTTTTATGCAATCAAAATTATAAACGTAGTTGTTGGTAATCATATTTGGTGTGATGGTTCTGTGAAAACTAGTTGTGATTTCGATGGCCCTGTTGTGGCTGATAAATGAGATTGTGCTTTGTTATACTATACTACTAGTTTTTATGCAAACAAAATTATGAACGTAGTTGTTGGTAATCATATTTTGTGCGATGTTTCTGTGAAAACTAGTTGTGATTTCGGTGGCCCTGTTGTGGCTGATAAATAAAATTGTACTATGTTATAATAGTTGTTTTATGCAATCAAAAGTATGGTAGTTGTTGCTTATCTGAAATTCTAGGCCCAAGTTTTATTTTATCAAGAATTTTTATTTATTTATTAAATACATGAAATTAAAAATATAAGGTGGTTAAGTGCATAAAAAAATGTTTGAAAAGTGAATAAATTAAATTTCTTTATTAAAAACATGAAATTAAAGTTATAAGGTGGTAAAGTGCATAGAAAAATGTTTGAAAAGTAAATAAATTATTCTATTATTGCTCACCACAAAAATAAAAAAATAAGAAAAAAAAAATAGAAATATCAAGTCGAGGACTTGGATCTTCTTTCTATTTTTACCCCAAAAAAGTTTGGGAGTCCAGATCTGTCACCAATTGAAGATTAATTCTCAAGTGATTTAAATTGCTTATATTGTTTATAATCAACTGAAAAAATTTGTTTATATAGAAATGAAATTCAAGCTTGAATAATCACCGTTAATTCAACTAATGGTAAAATTTTACCAAAGAAATTTAGGTCACGTTTGATAGTTTTAGAATTATTATTTGAATGTGGGGTTTATTTTAGCCGTTCCGATTCGTAACTCGAAATTCGGAGGTTCGAATTTGGCTCGACACCAAAACGACGTCGTTTTGATGTTTTTTTATTTTATTTTAATTTTTTCTGTGTTTTTTCTGAAGATGATGAAGAAGAAGGAGGAGCAAGGTTTGGCTGCTGGGTTCATCAACAGAATTTTTTTTTTCCTTCATCTTCAATCCAGATCAACATCAACAAAAAAAAAAAAAAAATGGGTTCATCAACATCAATAAAAAAAAAAAATTTGGTTCTGCAGATCAACAACAAGATCTGGTTCAACATTTTTTTTTTCCCTTCATCTTCAGATTTTGAACATCATCATCATCTTCAATTAACATCAGATTTTTTGAATCTGATGATGATGATCTGATTTTGAACCAAAACGAAATTAATGATGATGATCCGTTGCTCAGATTCAGATTCAAATTGAGGGAGCGAATTTTGTTAAAAAACTTTGATGATGATGAACATCTTGAACATCATCTTCAATTAACAAGATCTGGTTCCTATGCCCTCTCTGTTTCCCTTCATCAGATTCAAATTCGAGCAACGGATGATGATGTTCAAATTCTCTCCCTCTGTATAAAAAAGTTGTTAAAAAATATATATATATATACATATTCAGATCCAGATTCAAAACTAAAAAAAAAATATACAGAACAGAACAACTTTTTTTTCAGATTCATCATCATCAAAAACTTTTATTTGTTTATTTTTTTCAGATCCGGAACAAGTAAAAAATAAATAAATATACAGAACAGAATTTTTTGCACCGCCATCATCCAGATCAAAATTTTTTTTTGAACAGTTTCAGATTTTGAACATCATCATCATCATCATCAACAAAAAAAAAAAAAATCCCTTTCATCCTCACCGACCGCCATCACCGCCGATCATCAACCGCTATCACCGACCGCCATCACCGATCTTCCTTCTCTTCTCTTCTCTTTCTCTCTCTCTCCCTCTCCCTCCTCTTCTCTTCCCTCTTTGTCTCTGTGTTCAAAAGAATGAAGGGGAAAGAATGAAAAGGAAAGAAATAAAGAAGAAAAAGAAAAGAAAAAAAAAAACTGCCGAAAACGACGTCGTTTTGAGCAGTTCGGACCATTCGAGCCAAACAAAATTTGAGCTACCAGTCATTTTTGTTATTTTAGTTTGTAAAAGTCTGTTTGGTAATCATTCCGTTTTTAATTTTTAATTTATATTTACAAAAATTTTAAAAATTGTCATAAAAGCTTGTTTGATAATTTTTTTAGTTTATAAATGGTTGTTTCAGTTTATAAATTTGAGGAAATTTGAGTTTACGTTTTCAGTTTGCAAATAATTTTTTTTTTCAATTAATTATTTTTTCAAATAAACTTTTTTCAATTAATTTTTTTTTCAAATTATTTTTTTAATTAATTTTTTTTTTCAATTATAATGCGTGTGATCCCATTGTCATAAATAATAAAAATAAATATAAATATTTTAGGCATGAACAAACATATTTTTTAGTTTATGTTTTTAAATTTTTTTAAACATTTTGTTCAAACCAAACACGTTTGTAATTTATGTTTTTCTAAAAATAAACAAACACCAGTTTATAAAATTTTTATAAATATAAACAAAAAACGTAAATGTTACCAAACGATACCTAAGTGTTTGAATTATGATTTGAAAATAAAAAATTTGTTTATTATGAGTTTTAAAAAGAGTTTTAAATTGAGTGATGAATTTTTGATGTGGTATATGAAATGAGAAAAATTATTTTGTTATGAGTATTGAAAAGAGTTTTCAAAACTTAATTTAAAAAGTTATAACTTATAACCAAATACACAACTCAAAATTTTGTAAAAAATTCTGTTTAAAAGTCATAATTAAACTCTTTTTAAAATTCAATTAAAAAAATTAATTATTGAAAAAAATAACATAAATTTTTTTAATTGAAAATATTATAACAAAAAATTTATTTTTTTTCAAAATAAATATGCAATTAGTGCTTTAAAATGACTTTTGATTGTATATTTGGTTGGAATTATTTTTTTTAAACAATTTTGTTTTAAAATGTTTTTAAATTTTTAATAATTACTGTCACAAATCAATTGCTATTTGTTGTATTGTTATTTTCAAATAAATGGCCAAAAAATTTGTGGGTGTTGATTTTTGACCACACAACCAAACGGGGAACTTAGTTGGAGAGTACCGGCAGAATAGACTAAGCACGAACAACCAGTTGCGGAAAGATAAGAATCCGACGGTAGTTCGTCTATCCAGGGACACTCTGACGATCAAGTCAATAATCAATATGTCTCAAAGATAGCAATTTGTGCTTAAACTCACAAGAAAGAGTTTACCTCAGACCCATGAGGGTGCTCTACTTTTATAGTCAACACTGACTTGATCCCTGTAGAAGCCTCACCTCAGTGGACTCAAACTCAATGCTCATCCTTCTTGAGCCTTATCCTTGTCTAGACTGAGATCCTCTCCTGTTCTAGGACTCTTACCCCTTATCCGCTCATCTCGAATTCTGGCATCCCCGCAGGTAACCTCGGCTTAGCCGAGATCACCTCGGCTTCAGGATCAAGTCACATGGCACCTCGGCTGACATTTCTGTGTTACCTTGGTCACATGCTGTCTTTCACAAAATATGTCCCCATAACTATCCCTTAGATTCTATTACCTCGGCAACCCGAGATGATGGAACCTATATCGCCTATTTGCATGTTTATTTTAGCTAAAATTCATTCTTCACTTTCGATCGAGATCATGACTCGTTGGTTTCAAGTGTTCAGGACTCAGCTGTCCATCTTTAACAATGACCAAGGCTCAAGAACCAAGTTCTTTGAGTTCCTAAACCGAGATCGTTCCTCCAGCCGAGCTTTTCGCTTCATTAAATCAAGAACTCTAAGAGTTGTACCTGCTCATGAGCCGTCATGCACGGTTTTTCTCAATCGTTTCCACCACGCGTCCTTTCTTTATTAGTTCGTACCTGACACACGTTATCAGGTCGTGTCGCTTCTGCGCACGCCGCTTGACAAACACGTCGTCCAAGGCATTTTATTATGGTTTGCCGCATTTCGAGTTTTACCAAAACTCTTTCTCCTCCCTCTGCCTTTTCACTTTCACGAATTCAATTTGCCTAGTCTCTCTCAGACTCTCTCTCTCTAACATTTCCAAATCTTCCATTGTTGCATTCATGAGCTCTCTGCAACTGAATTCTTCGTTACCGTCGTCACACCACTCATTATTTGACTTTGATCGCTCACATTGTCTGACTCTGGCGTATCTCACTCCGGCTTCAATCGGTAAGTCCTCCGATTCCTTTTTATTTTAATTCTCCATTGTAGTTTACTACCCTTAGCCATGCTCATATGACTTCCTTTTGAATTTTGCTATACGTTTCACTTCACACCTGTTTTTGTGGAATCTGTTTATGCATTTGTAGTTGTCTTCTGTTTCTATCTTCATTTTTGGTCAACATTTCTGGAATCTGTTTACCATAACATAATCTTTTCTTGAATTTGAGAGTGTGCGTATTGCTTCCAGTTTTTGCGCATTGCCTTGCACACATTCACTCATTGTTCTGCAAATTTATGATTTTCCTGACTCTTGAATCTTGGCTGTCTTCTTGATTTCTGAATCATGCTCCTTTTTTCTGCTTTTCTTGTTGTATTTCCAGATTTTTCCCTCAATCCCTATTTCTGTAGTTTCTAGGATTGGGATTTACCTTAGAACCTTGTTTTTTTTAGGAAAATCGAAACAAGTCCCTCTAGATCTTCAAAAACCCTTGTACAAGTCCTTGTTTAGGTTTTAGCCGAGGTATTCAAACCTATATCCATCAATTTGTTGTCCAACCACTTTTAGCCAAGACAATGGGTATGTTTAGGTGGAGGGTAGATACCCCAGAAAAACTTGAGCACTTTAAGAGAGAGTTTTCTATCCCAACTGATGTCCAGATTAGGTTAGCTGGGGAGAAGGATTCCATTATGTCCGATAGAGACTCTATGCCCTTCCTTGTAGTTGCCTTTATAGAGTGTGGACTTCGGTTCCCCTTAGACACTCTTTTTCGTGAGGTCCTTCACTACTACAAACTTAACCCCATGCAACTTGCCATTAACTCATATAGGGTTATTAATGGCATAATCGAATTGATACGCCGAGAAAAGGCCAGGATCACTTTAACTGACATTCAGTATTGTTATACCACGTGTGGCCTAAAGTCTGAAAAAGACTACATTTACTAAATGAAACCCAGATCCACTACCTACAAAATCATAGCCGACCTCCCAAACTCCACTAAGGGTGCTGGATATGATTACCTGATCATCTCAAGCAACTTGAAGTTTTCTCCTAATGATGATCTTTATCTCTTCCCTCTACGCTGATCGGTATTTAAAGAGGGTAATGGTAAGAACTGAGTCATCCTTTTAATCCTATTTCTGTTAGGACTTGTCAACTCATATATCTCTTTTTAAATGTTTTTTCTTCTTGTTCTCTTTTGCAGCTCTTCCCCAGCCGGCAAAGAATTTCTGACAAACTTTTTTCCCCAGCAAGGATCTAAAAAATCTACTAGATTTGCCAATTGAAAAACGCAAGGCCTCACTACTGCTCGATTACATTCCGACCTACAAGTTGGCCCTGCTTGACGTTCCCCGCCGAAGCAAGACTCCTCATTCTGCCACAACTCCTCCAGCCTCTTCATCACCTAGGCCAGACCAGGCCTCCTCCTTAGATCCAGTTGAGCTGCCATCAACCTCTGGCCCGCAACTTATCCTGACATCCTAACGCCAATGCCGACGTCGTGCCCCAGCAAACGTACCAGCAAGCAGGACTCGTAGCCGTAAACATCAAGACTTGGAGGCGTTGGCTTACAATCCAACGAACCCACTAATAACCTTGCCAGCAATTCATTTCGGCACCAAAGTTACCCTAGCTGCTACTGCCGAAGACATGGGCCGAAAGCTGTTGTTGAGGACCTCTTGGTTAACTTGCCAAAAGTGGTCACTATCGCCTCTTTTTCACCATCTTAATCTCAACCCAAACAAAAACCAAAAAGGGTAAAGAGGACTAAGGCAAAAGCCTCTACTACCCAAATTGAGTCTGAAGATACAGTAACAATCTCCAAATGCCGAAATCAAGAAAACAGCCTCCGCTGTCGAAAAGAGGCCTGCTGAGGCTTATCCAACTAATACCGCTTGGTCAAAGAAACCGAGGTCCAAAGTTGTGGCAACATTGGGTGCATTTAAAGCTGATGAACCCTGGGCTCCTGCCATCACGATTGGGGACCAACTAATTAAGGCCAGCGACAGTGCCATTGACAATATTGAGGTCGGCATCGCACTTTCCACAGCTGTTCTTCTCCCAACTGATCCCAACTGATCTAAACCGTATGGTTAAGATCACGCGACATGAAAAATTTTCTTTAGTGATGCAGCACTCTGTTCTGGTAAGTCTTCAACTCTTGTCTTTTCTGGCTTTTTACTTTCAGTTCTCATACTTCAAAATTTTACTAATTTGTCCATCATTTTTCTTCTAGGCGATCCAGCATGCTTATTCCTTTACAATGAAAGCCGAGGATTTGAAGAAAGAATTGGTCCACAAGACCAAAGAGGCTGTTGGCTTCCTCACCTCTTTAAATAACGCTGAGGCCAAAATCAAAGTTCTGTTGGATTAGGCCAAGGCAGCCAGATGAGTCCAAGACCAAGCCGAGGAAAAAGCTGAAGGGGCCGAGGCTGTAGCTGAAGTACTAAAGTCTAAGATCAAGGATGACGAGGCCAAAACTATCGAGGTCATGGCAGTGCTCCAAAAAGTACTGGCTACAAAGGAAGCCGAGATCAAGGCGATCGATGAGAAATCTTTTTTAGAGGGACAAGTTGCAATTCGTGATGCATAAAAAGATCTAGTCAACCAAGCCTGCAACCAAGGCTTCTACCTCGGTTGGACTACAACTCTCAACAAATTATCTGTCCCTATGGATTCCGACCTCCGAGATATCAATAAACTCCAAGTGCCTTTCCCTCCGACTTCCAAAAAGTCAGAAGGGGAGGCCAACGAGGAAGAAACCGACGCAGAGGATGTTGAAGAAGAGGAGGGGGTCGTTGTTGGGGCCAAGTCTCCAACATTGAATGATCAAGTCTTGGACTTGACTCATGGTGAGGAGGAAGACTTGGCTTCCAAGGCTCCTTCTCCCAAACAAACAACTTCTGAGGCCGAGGTTTAGGTAGCCGAGAAGAGCTTGGACCAGACCTTGTTGGAAATCGATGCTGAGATGGTGGTGGAGAAGGAAGCCACATTACCAATCGAGGTCGACACAACGCCAACACCCGAGGTTGAGCAATCTGAGACTAGTGCCCATGTCTCCAACACTTAGAATTTTCTTTTTTTTTACTTTGAGCTTTTTCCTTTTCAGTTGTAACTTCTGTTTTGTAACTTGGACAAGTAACCTCTTATGCCAGGCCCAAGTGCCTTTTTGTATTCGAACAAGTTTCTTTGGTGAATGCATGTCTTTTCTCCTAAGTGTTGAATGTATGCCCTCTTTTCTTCTATGCATATTTTTATACTTAGAATATTTTTTGCATTTCTTCAAAGCACAGCTTAACTGTGTAATCACCTTGGGATGGGGTACCTCGGATATAAACCTTGACTGTTTGTTTTGGCTAACAATTGGAATACATCGGCTAACACTTAAAAATATTTCAAAATATTTTTACAAGTGCTTGTTTATTTAAACTTATTCAGTCAAGTACTGCTTCTTTACTTCCACTTGTTGTCTTCTATCAAGACTTCACCCTTCCAACCTTTCCAAGCTTGGCAACCTGGTTGGTCATCTCGGCTAACTTCAACTTGTAACTTTTTTTGAAATTTCAACAAGTGTTAAGCCAACTTTAACTTGTAAGTTCTTCTAAAAAATTTCAACATGCCCCAAACTCTTAAGTTTGTTTATCATTCCAGCGTCCTGCCCCCTAATGTGAACCTAAGTTCTGCTTAAGTTCACATTATGCATTTATAGTCTTTTTCCGAAGTCAGATTCAAACAAAGACTAGCCGAGGTGTTCAACCTTGGTTTCTCTGTTAATCTGACAAAAGCACACTTAGCTCCACTCTGAGTTTAACTCTGCCGACATCGCAAACCTAGATTAATTCAACTTAGTTCAACTCTATTATATGCAAGTATAATTCAACTCTGCCATATAGCAAGTCTAAGCTATCCGTCATGTTTTATTCAGAAATATCACCAACTTAGTTCAACTTTATTATATGTAAGTATAATTCAGCTCTGCCATATAATAAGTCGAAGTTATTCGTCATGTTTCATTCAAAAATATCGCCAACTTAGTTTAACTCTATTATATGCAAGTATAATTCAACTTTGCCTTATAATAAGTCTAAGTTATTCTTCATGTTTCATTCAGAAATATCGTCAACTTAGTTCAACTCTATTATATGCAAGTATAATTCAACTTTGTCATATAATAAGTCTAAGTTATTCGTCATGCTTCAATCAGAAACGCTGTCATAGGACTGGTCAGTCCTATCGCATAAATTTAAAAATTGTAAAGATCAAACTAGCATGCTTTTATTGCTTCGGCCAATAAAATTATGACATAAACTTCGAAAACAAAAAACTAATGATAAAAAAACTTCAACTTGCAAGTGTTCCAGGGTCTTGGAAACTCTTTGCCCTCAGTGTCTTCAAGCCGATAAGCCCCATTACCGGCAACCGAGATGATTTTATAAGGCCCCTCCCATTTTGGGCCAAGTTTTCCCTCACTGGGATCGTTCTTGTTGTCGATGAGTTTTCTTAGGATGAGGTCTCCAACCTTAAACTCTATTTGGTTGACCTTTTTATTGTAAACCCTAGTAAGTTGTTGCTGGTATGCCCCCAACCGAATTGCTGCTCTCTCTCTTTTCTCCTCCAGCAGGTCTAGATCTCGGGCTAGGAATACCTCATTAGTCCCATTCTTTACTCCCTAGGTTCTGAATCCTGGAATGTCGACTTCCAGTGGGATAACTGCTTCAGTGCCATAAGCTATGGCAAATGGAGACTCCCTAGTTGATTTTCTTGGCGTAGTCCGATATGCCCAGAGTACATTGGGCAACTCTTCCACCCATTTTCCTTTTGCTGCTTCCAACCTCTTTTTGATCCCATCCAAGATAGTTTTATTGGATGCTTCTACTTGACTATTGCTCTGAGGAAAACTTGGAGTAGAGTAGTAGTTCTTGATTTTGTACTTTGTACAGAAGCTTTTGATTAGCTTACTGTCAAACTGTGTACCATTGTCTACTATTATTGCTCTTGGGATTCCAAACTTGGTGATGATGTTCTTCCATATGAAGTTCTTCACATCAATATCTCGAATCTTCACAAAGGGTTCAGCTTCTACCCACTTTTTGAAGTAATCAGTTGCTACCAGCAGAAACTTCCTTTACCTAGTTGCTTGGGGCAGTTGTCCAACAAGATCCATGCCCCACTGGGCAAATGGCCAAGGGCTAGATACTGGGTTTAAATCAGCTGCCGGTTGATGTATCAAAGGTGCAAACCTCTGACACTTCTCGCGCTTTCTGACGTAGGCTTCAGCATCTTTTTATATGTAGAGCCACCAATACCCTTGAGTAATGGCCCTATGAGCAAATGATCTACCCCTAGCATGACTTCCACATACTCATTTGTGTATTTCATACAAGAAGTCTTCAACCTGTGAGGGATGCACGCATCTTAAAAGGGGACTAGTGAAGGATCTCTTGTAAAGATGGCCATCTGTTGTTAGACTAAATCTGGCTGATTTCAACCTGGTCTTATGTGCCTCTTTTCGGTCGTCTGACAGCTGTAGACCGCCCGAACTCGCTCTGTGCGCCTCCCTTTCGGAGAAGGCGCGGATTAAAGTTCTAGCTACTACAGTTCGGACTCCTGTTACGGTTCTGAATCTAATCTCACAAAGTGCAATATAAAACTGATAAATTACTAAAGAGTCTAAATCCGGCAAATCGTTTTAAAAAATCAATTTTAATCAAGAAGTGCCAAACATGGACTGCTTTGCCAGATTTCAGAGTCGCCACCTAAATATTTTGTTTTGGGAAATTTAGGAAACCCTGACTTGTGCCTAAGGCTACGTGTCCGTCATCACCAAAGTTGCCTCGGCTCGGGAACTTGGGTACGAGAAGGGAAGGTCCTGAAATGAGTACCCCCGCTCGCCCGATCAAAGATCGGCCTCTACTAACATGATATGTTATTTTTGTAAACACATGTGTTTTTATTCTGGTTTATTAGCTATCTTTGCTATGTGATGCGCACAACACACAAGTATAGACTAAATCACTTAACTTGGAACAAAACATCTCATGCTTGTTTTTTTGAAAATGGTTTGAAAGTGCTACCCTCAAGTAGGCTAAGACGCGGATTTGCCACCCTCAAGTGGGCTTAGAAAACATGATTTGCCACTCTCAAGTGGGCTTAAAATGCACATTTTGATGAATTATTCCAATTCAAGTAATGAAGCCTTCATCCACACGTATTCAAGCAGTTATAGCAATTAAGCACATAGCCTCATGGCAACACTTACACACATGCAAGGATGCTAAAGTATAAACACTTACAGTGCACTCTGAGCCAAAACAGAAACCAATTAGAAATCAATGCATGATCCTAATGATACAAGATGCCTAATGCAACGCATGCAAAATGCAACTAAAATAGGCTCGGCTAGCTAAGATGGCATATGAATGCAACACTTGATAACATGTTTTGACACGTATTCAAGTAAGTATTGAAATACGATGCAGTTTGAATGATGCGTCGAGCCCGGTACATGCAATACGAATGAATGATGCACGCATGTAAATCATAAGGTATGCCAATCGAAATATGTCCTAAACTAACCATCAAAAGCTGATAAGTAAAAGGGAGAAAGAAATGGGGGTTGGAAGACATGCATACACACACGCACCCTTATTACAACAATACGCCCTCTCGACGGAGGGTCCGAATGAAAGCTAAGCTAATCTAAGCTAAGTGAAGCAACTAATCTAATAATCTAATTAGACTAATTATTACAAACCAATAAAGAAATAGCTAAACTAAGCTACTTAATTATTACAACATTTAACTAATTAACAAATTAATTAAGTTACAAAACCAACTAAGTATGAAAAGCATCTAAATTCGGCTGCCACAGCTCTGCCTTGAACAATGAAGGATGCACACTCGGTTTTCGCCCCGAAAAGCTCTTCGATTTGCTCTCAAGAGGCTCTGTTTGCAGGGTGTCTTCTAGTGCTTGCTGCTGAAACTTACCAAAACAGTGCTGAGGAGTGCACAAGTGGCTTGCCAGCCATGAATGGTTGCTGCCGACCCCCCAGTCGGCCAAGGATGCACACTGCCGGCCACAGATGAAAGGGTGCCGGCCAACAATGAAGAACTGTCGGCCACTGGTGTGCTGTGACACCAAGCTGCAATAGAGCACAAAACAAAGGAAATGGAAGGTCTCCCAAGGATATGTATGTACTATACCATTCCTTATCATCTCAAAACATCAAGGGAGGGGTACCATTAGATCCAAAACCATCAATCAAGCATTTGGAATGCATGATGGCTAAAGATCCAACATTGTACACATTCAATGAATGCACAACAAACAAGACACTAAGACCACAACCTTATCATGAGTGATCAAAGGCAATGGAGACAAAGGAAGATTGGCTCATTTTTATCACTTTGAGTATGAAATGGACCAATCCACCTTGTGTTCAACATAACGTCCGGTTGAACACGATGCAATGCAAACAACATATGCAATGCATACTCAAATGCCAAATACATTAAGCTAGTAAAGAGCATCACTCAAGAGGCATGCATTATCAATCTCAAATGACTTAACCAGCCATGGACAGACCTAAACCATGCCAAAATAATAGTCTAAACATGCTGAAATGGAGCTCAAAATGCTAGACAGGCATGCACACATATTGGCCTATAAAAGCTATGAAAAAGTGAAGTATATGAGAGTGTGACTACACTATATACACTGAAATTACATGCCAAATGGTGCCATACCATGCAAACATCACATTCATAACATGTTAAAGGCTTCAAAACCCAAAGCTAGGCAAGGCCCTTTACACTACAACCATACTAAGCAATGCTCAAATGACCCTAACCATTCAAAACAGATATAAGGCAGGTCAAAACAGTAGCAAAAAAAACATGCTAGACTTGTAGCATAGATGGCAAGAAAAACAAGCTCATGTATTGGCTCACCAACAAGCCATTTGCACTATAGCCTTACAAGGCAAGCCATACATGACCATGACCACTTAAAACAAACCTCAAGCATGTTAAATTAGTGGCAAAAATGTGCTGGAGCAAAGCTAACACGTGCTAGAATGATGAACAAAAGCATGAAGCATGTTAGGCCAACAAGCATGATTGCACTACAAGTACCAAAAGCATGCAAGAGGTGACCAAATCAGCCAAAAACAGAGTTATGGCATGGCAAATAATGGCTAAAAACATGCTTGAACTAAGCAAATTCAAGGCACAAAGACATGCTACTTTGCAAGGCTACAAATAGGATTACACTACAAGTACAAGAAGCATGCAAGAGGTGACCAAACCATCCCAAAATAGAGTTATGGAAGGTCTAAAAATTTACAAAAAAGTGCTTGAACAAAGCCACAAAGAAGTAAAAACACATGCTCATTTGGTGGGCCATCAAGACAAGCAAACAAGACAAGAGGAGGGGGGGACCACCCCCTCCTATTTTGAGCCTCAAAATAGGTTTTCCACCACTGAAATTCCTCTGGAATTAAGTGGTTTTAAGGCCAAAACAAGATGATTTCAAAGGCTTTAAAGGAAGGCAAGAAGCTTAGCAAATAAGCCACCAAAGAGGGTGAAACACCCCTAACGCCAAAAACACTTTAAACTACCATTTTTAAGCCTTAAAAACAAAGGTGTTTGTAGTTGACAACTAGGTCAAAATCAGCATGAAAAGGTGGCCAAGGTTGTGTACAAAAACAAGCTTAAAAAATGGAGAAGCTCACCCTTGAAGCACAGCAGCAAACAACCACTTTTCTTGAACCAAAACCACCTTTAGCAGCCCAAAACAAGTTCCAAGGGACCTCATCCCAATGGTGATCAAGTCTTCTTAAGGGTTGATAGGTTGAAGATGGTTGTATGAAAGCCTTCTAGCACAAAAGCTTTGGAGATGGTGAAATCTAGAGAGAGGTTTGAAGAGAAAGAGGCTCCCAAACCTGTACCAAATTGTTCTCAAATGTTCTCACACTTGAATATGAGATATAAGGCTCTCATATATAGCAAAATATCAAGCTTTGGTCGAAATATCTCCAAAAGAGACAACTGGAACAAGCTAGAGCAAAATATCTGTCCAAAACTGTTTTCTGCCATCTGTGGCTGACACTGTACCACTGTTGGTCGGCACCTTACCATTGTTGGCTGGAAGCACACTCCCTTGGACGGAAGGGGCCCGGAATTGGCCATTAATGGCCGGCACATGGCCCAAAAATCCCATTCATGGTCATAAACTTCCACCTCTGGTTGGACAGAAAAATCTACTTTTTGGGCCCGACTTTGATTGGAGATATCTCCTTCACCTGGACTGCTTTTTAGGTCATTCATGAGCCTAAATTGTAGCCCTGGAAGTCTTATTTCCAATGGTGAAAACTTCACCTCAAAATTCCAACTGTGCAGCAAGTTATGCTCATTTGAGTGAAGACTGCTCAGTTTCGATCCTACCCGGATTCATGCCGAACTGTTTCTCTAACTTGTTTTATTCTCTCCTCTCCTCTTTTTTTTAACTCTAAACCCCTAAACAAGGTGTTTTGAAAGATTTTTCAAAAGAGTTCATCTCTCCTTCATTCATTTCCACTTTATCCTTACTCGGTTTATCGAAAAGCGTGACATTTAACAAAATGTGAGCGTCGGAACATCGCAGAAGAATTTTCAAGAATATTTTGAAAGAGAGGGTTTCAAGGTCTCAAAATCTTTTGATCAAGATATTTTTGGTCCAAAAAGGGGTATGAATTTGGGATTTGACTCTCTCCTTGTCGAAGAAATTGACCCTTTTCACCGCACATCTTCATCACCGAGTAAACCATCAGTAGTGCTCATGTCTTAATGGCGGTAAAAAATGGGGTTTCTATAATTGTTCCTCTTTGACAGAGCTCAGAGTCATGAAATGACATGAGTGAATGTTAAAGCCTAGAGGTGACCCATTTTTGACAAGGTTGAAGACTTGGACAAACAAACAAGAAAACAACGTAGATGCGTCCGCAGGCTAGGGCAAAATGCAAATGACATGCACGACACAGATCATAACTTATGATTATGCAAAGAGGGCTGTAAAGGAACATCATGCAAATGTTATGCAAAGAAATACTATAGCAAACTCATACATAAGCAAGTAAGTAAACACGCCACGCGCGGGAACTACAAACCGAACTACATTTCATGCAGAAAGGATGTAAGAAAATTATGCAATCTTAGCGAACACAGTGAGCATGTGTAATAGATACACAAAGCAAACGTGTGATAGATACACAAAGTGAGCACGTGTGATAGATACACAAAGCGAACGTATGATAGATACACAAAGCGAACGTGTGATAGATACACAAAGTGAACGAAGTGTGATAGATACACTAAGTGAACATGTATGATAGATACACAAAAGGTGCATGTGTGATAGATACACAAAGTGAGCATGTGTGATAGATACACAAAGCGAACATGTGATAGATACACAAAGTGAGCATGTGTGATAGATACACAAAGTGAGCATGTGATAGATACACAAAGTGAACGAAGTGTGATAGATACACTAGGTGAACATGTGTGATAGATACACAAAAGGTCAACAAAGTGTGATATATACACTAAGTGAGCATGTGTGATAGATACACAAAAGGTGAACGAAGTGTGATAGATACACTAAGTGAACATGTGTGATAGATACACTAAGTGAACAAAGTGTGATAGATACACTAAGTGAACATGTGTGATAGATACACAAAAGGTGAACAAAGTGTGATAGATACACTAAGTGAGTATGTGTGATAGATACACAAAAGGTGAACTAAGTGTGATAGATACACTAAGTGAACATGTGTGATAGATACACAAAAGTGAACAAAGTGTGATAGTTACACTAAGTGAACATGTGTGATAGATACACAAAGTGAACGAAGTGTGATAGATACACTAAGTGAACATGTGTGATAGATACATAAAAGTGAACAAAGTGTGATAGAGACACTAAGTGAACATGTGTGATAGATACACAAAAGGTGAACGAAGTGTGATAGATACACTAAGTGAACATGTGTGATAGATACACAAAAGTGAACAAAGTGTGAAAGATACACTAAGTGAACATATGTGATAGATACACAAAAGTGAACAAAGTGTGATAGATACACTAAGTGAACATGTGTGATAGATACACAAAGTGTGATAGATACACTAGGTGAACATGTGTGATAGATACACTAGGTGAACATGTGTGATAGATACACAAAAAGTGAACAAAGTGTGATAGATACACTAAGTGAACATGTGTGATAGATACACAAAAGTGAACAAAGTGTGATAAATACGCTAAGCGAACATGTGTGATAGATACACAAAAGTGAACAAAGTGTGATAGATACACTAAGTGAACATGTGTGATAGATACACAAAGTGAACATGTGTGATAGATACACAAAAGTGAACAAAGTGTGATAGATACACTAGGTGAACAAAGTGTGAGAGATACACTAGGTGAACAAACTGTGATAGATACACTAAGTGAGCAAAGTGTGATAGACACACTAGGTGAACGAAGTGTGATAGATAAATTAAGTGAACATGTGTGATAGATACACTAGGTGAACAAAGTGTGATAGATACACTAGGTGAGCAAAGTGTGATAGATACACTAGGTGAACGAAGTGTGATAGATACACTAGGTGAACAAAGTGTGATTGATACACTAGGTGAACGAAGTGTGATAGATACACTAGGTGAACAAAGTGTGATAGATACACTAGGTGAGCAAGGTGTGATAGATACACTAAATGAACAAAGTGTGATAGATACACTAAGTGAAGAGAGTGTGATAGATACACGAAACATAATCAATCTTAAACGGAACTTCTCTGAATGAACCGTACATACAATAACACCTGGTTGCGTCAGCTTCAAATGAACCGTACATACAATATCACGCATGTATAAGAAAGCAACTTGATAGGTGCAATGCAATACAATGCACGTCTCATACGAGACGGATGATCGTAACTTGATGTTTACGTATGTTTCATGCGCATCATACAAGAAATGAAACGGAGGCATACTCTATGCAAAATAATCAACGATGCATGCTCAATGCAAGATAATCAACGATGCATATGATATGCAACATGCATGTTCCATGCAAACATGATCATGCGTGTTCTATGCAACAACTCAAAACGTATGCTCCACGCAATGATAAAAGTAATGCACATTCTATGCAACGACAAAAGCGAGTGTGCTAAAGACGACTCAAAGGCAACTTCCGATTTACCTCTCGGAAGAGTTGCCACATGTGAAAAAGGATACACCTTGTTCGTGTTGATGAGCGATGACCATCGTGCCTTATGCTGTTGGGGGTCTTCTGCATTTCTTGGTTATACTTCCAAACCACAGTTACTACCTTTCTTCCTAGCCATGTTTACAACTTTCCCTATTCTCCAACAGAGTGGCAAACTAGGTTGGTTCAGTATCCAGAATTGAGGCGCATACTCGCTACCTCAACCTATGGGGCTTCCATACAGATTTCAAGCCGGAGATACACCCCTGGGTATTTAAACCAGACTTTAGTCTCGGAAATCCCGAACCTTTGCGTTCTAAGCATGGGCCATTCGAACTCTAGTTTCCACCGTCTCAGTTGGTCTCCTAAGAACTCATTGCAAACACAGCCAAGATGCCTTTGGCAAGGAATGGTACTTAGGGAGAGCACTTCTGATCGCCATTCTAGCTTGAAGCAGGCTTGAGCTTGAGGTAGAGGCACACTCATACTTCGGAGCATTGACAAGGCCTGAGGAGGTGCAAATAGAAAGCAATCTCGGAACTTTCTGAAGTTGAAACACTCAGATGCTCTGATTTTCCTCTTTTCTTTTTCTTCGCAGTCTGGAACCTATATAGCTTCAGATAGGTCCTAGTTCTACTGTTCTCATGTGACCTGGGTTGAACCCTGCAGTTTATGAAAGAAACAAACCTATTTTGCACATATGTAGAGAACGACACAGCACTCTGAGCACAAAATAATTTATGTTTGAAATTGCAATTGAGAAACAAGTTCTTAACTGGATATTAAGCTTACGACTGAACACAGCACACCATGACTCAACAAAGAGGAAACAGAGGTAAAACAACCTAAACAACTTAACAAAGGAAAAACAAAGGTAAAACAACCTAAACACATTTATTGACACTCGAAACGACTCAAAACAATAATCGAGACAAACAAAAACACACACAACACTCAGATGTGTACCACCAATGGGAGACCTCTCAATTCACGAGGAACCCATTTCTTCGGGTATTGTTTCTCACCCTTTCTTATTTGTGATTCTCACATCACTCTGGCACTCAATCTATTTTTCTTTGAAAAAGTCATTTTCTCACTTTTTCTCTCAACGCACATCTCTCTATTTTTCATTCTCTCTTATATTTTTATCCCTTCCTTGGGTGGTTGATGGATAAATAGGAAGTTGTGGACTCTTGCCCTAGTATTCTACTAGATGCTCCTTCTTCCGTTCACAACAGTGAGCTTCTCCCATAAAGGGGTTGTTGTGCGACTAGATGCGCAGCAGATCTGCAATTGACATTAGTTGACGATTGCCTTGGCTAGTTTGGATGTGATCAAATCTGTCCAGATGCGGGAATGGAATATCCTGCTCCATTCCATTTCGTGCTTCGCACTTAGCTTGATACCTCGCTGCTTGGAGGATGAGAGAGCTTTTGGCCCTTTGCTGCTAGCCTCAGTTGTGCCCTTTTTGGCGAATATGGTGCCCTTTCCGACTAGTATGTTGACAACGGGGAAAAGACAGGAAGCCTGACTCAACCGTTCCCCTAGTTCATCATTTTGACCATTTTTTTGTTTTGGTTTTTTACTAAATCAATTTTGACCAACATGAGAGTTAGATTAACATGCTTCTTCGATTTTCTGATTCGAAATCATGCAAGTTAGGTTGTGAGCACTGAAATTTTTCCTTTTTTGGGTCCAAGACATGGTCCAGTTTTGGAAAAATAGAATAATTTTCGAGAGAATTAGTCAACTTCATTAAAAATTCTCAAAACTTGTTTTGACAAATGGCCACTGCTCGACCAACATGGAATCTAGTCTTGAGATGCACAACCGTAGATCCAAAACAATGGAAAATTTTCCCTTATCTAAATGGCACTGCTCGACAACAGAAAGTTGCCCCTTGTCTGAATGGCATCACAGCGCACTGTAATCAGTCCTCAAAGTGACGATCATAACCGAACTCTCAGATACAAAGAAGACAAAGATGATGAGAACCATTACATGGACACAGTCAATTTGGAAGTGTTTATGGCTGGACTTCAAAATGAAGTTGCTTATGTATCCCAAACATAGGAATCAAGCCTGACGTAGTTCTGGGTTAAGGTACACTCGGGTATTAACCTCTCCTTTTGCGCTTTAACTTTTGCCAAGGCCGTCCTTTCTGGGTTTTCAACCTTGCGAGCTATGTTCTTCTTTTCTTTTCAATTCTTTTCATTTCTTCTTTTCTTTGTTTATTTCTTTTCAGAATTTTTCATTTCTTTTTCTTCATTTCTTTTTTGTTTTTTTTGCTCTAACTTTTGCCTAGGTCGTCCTTCTGGGTTTTAGACCCAGCGAGCCTCTCAAGGGTAAAAGTGTAACTTTGTCCATGTTGATTGGTTTGAGATCTCGAAGCCATCTGAATCTACGAGAATGGCTGTTGTTCGATGATGATGTAGGAGTCTATCCAACCAGGTCTGAATTGCCCCCAGTGTTGTGGATAGGAACTCGGTTGTCCTTTAGTAATAAATTTTCTTCTTCCAGCTGCTGGAATTTGACCTTCTTGCTGATCTTCATTGACTTGACTCATCTTTGACTCTTCGAGCACATCTGACATTTTTTTGCCTCTAGTTCAAGGGTTGCTTCTGATCTAGCTTCGCAAGCTTCCTTTGATAACATTTGATCTTCTTGATTTGACTTTCTTGCCCCTAGTTCAAGGGTTTCTTCAAATCTGGCATGGCGGGTCTCTTTTGATGTCATACGACCTTATTGCCCATAGTTCATGGGTTGCTTCAAATCTGGCCATACAAGCCTCACATTGTGGTTGACCGTTGAACATTCTAAATCCAAGTTCAAGGTTTGAAAGCAAAACGGGTTGAGTCTCGAGGCCGAGAGCGATCCTATACTGCACAATCTCAAGATCAATTCCATACATGTCTTCGTAGGACCACGCAAAACATTTTTTGAAATCTTTTAAGAAAGCGACTAGTCGCTCGTGAAGACAGTGTAGAACCAATCTGGATTAAGCCAGGATCCTTCTCAGTACTCACATTAACAAACATGATCTCATTCATTAAGGGCTTAGCATGCCTCTCTTTCTCTCAATTGATCAAACCTTTGCAAATCCTGAGGAATTCCTTCCTCTTTGTTTTCTTCACAGTGTTCAAAAAGTTTTGAAAAACTTAGGTCAATGCAATGATTTCAAGGCACAGAAAAGTAAGTGAAAATCTCTACCGTTCAATTCAAAACTTCTGGCGCAACTGGCTCTATGGTAGAAATAGATGCAAAAGGGTGAAAATCACTGTTGTTTCATTTAGATCTTCTGGCACAACTGGCTCCATGGCAGAAACAGACGCAAAAGAAAGGGTGTAAAAGACAAACACAAAACGATAGTGATGTCCAAGGTAACACCCCCGAAATCACCCGATTCCGACACAACAAGACAGACTCAATACAACAAGACAGACTCAACTGACTCAGTACAAAAAGATTGACTCAATACAATACAACAAGACTAACCCAATACCCAAGTCAGAACGTAAAATAACCAGCATTTGCACATTGTTCAAAACAGTGCGTGCCATCTCCATATCTGGAGTAAACTGAGTGCCATCTGCAGGTGGTTCATCCCCCGATCACATAATCGCATTATCCCCCAAGTTCACTGATCCAGTGCCGATAGACTTTGCAGAGCCTGGTGCGACGATGACCTTGTTATCAATCAAATCTTGTATTTCGTGGCGAAGACGAAAACACATGTCAGTGTCATGGCTGGCTTGTTCATGGAAGGCACAATACTTGGCCGGATCATGGGAGGGAGGTTATTTGGTAATGGCCGCGGCTCAAGGGGTTTGAGATGGCCTTGTCCAACGAGGATTTGGAAAGCTTTGGACAAAGTCATGTAGAAGGCATGGAAGACCTTCTGATCTCGGGATTGGTATTTCGAGGTTTGTGGAGTTTTGCTGGATGCACTAGCAAAGGGATTGATGGGCGCTGACTGGGTTTGTTGATCTCTTCCGAGTGTAGGATTAGAGCTGAAAGGAACGTTTCTGGTACAACGACCCTTCTCCCGGCTTGCCCCTTGATTCAAACTACTCTCATTCTGAGTGGCAAAAGTGCCATCCACAGTCTTTGCAACAATTGCCGGCACTTTCTCTTTGTTCAGTCCTTCGACTTTCAATGCTTCAACAGCCCACAAAAGGTGTTCATGGGAATCAATGCCTGCCCCTATCTTGTTCTTACCACTTGCCTCTACTTTGCCAAGTGATTGGCCTTCTTCCAATGCAGCCCGTCTCGAGATTGGAGAGCTTTTTGGCGTGAAATTTCTGGCATGCGATGTGGTCGATGACGGAGCCAATATTCCAAAGGCCAGATCTGCCACAGTTCTCTGAAGGTCTTCGATCATTCTCATCAGCTCAGAAGTAGTGGGTTCACGGGTTTGGGATGATTGCAGTTAGAGTGCATTCATCATGCATAAGTCCATACTGACTGGAATGAACACCTCAGGCTTGGGTAAATGGGCCGAGGTGATGTATATGTTGGGGTTGTAGCCGGATGGCATTGTATGGATTAAATTGAGATGTGGGGTTGACAGGTTTGTGGTGGCCTGAGGTCCCTTTGGTGGAGCTATGATCTCTTCGTCAATAAGATCCTGAATCTTATGATGGAGGCGGATGCAACAGTTCGTATCATGACCGTGCTGTTGATGGTAGGCACAGTGTTTAGCTGGGTCATATCTTGGTGGAAGAGGAGTTGGAAGGAGTTGAGGTTCTAGGAGCTCTAGGTACCCTTTTTCCCACAGTATTTTCAAAGCTTGAGAAAGACTCATGTACAGAGGATGGAAATTTCGGGCTTGGTGCCGAGTTGAAGTGGTTGGTCTTTGGCTATTGAGGAAAGTAGTGATAGTGTTTACTTCTGAGCATTTCACAGCTGTGCTACCATCAGTAGTAGCATTGGAACTGTGAACAGCATCCTTCTTTGAAGGCTCATTATCTTCCACAAAGATCCCTTGTCGGATGGCCTCCTTGATTTGAAGCCCAATGTCATGAAGGTCCTTAAAGTTGAATATCATATTCTGCAATGTTTCGGCTTGCCTAACCATATCTTGTTACAGCGAATCCACTGATTGCTGGAAACGGATAAGCAAATCCTCTAAATTTGCCAGAGGCTGCGCCATGATAGAGGTTGATGCTCGCGCTCTGACCAAGGTGATGTGACTGGTGACTAATGGATCAGCTGAACCGGTGAACCCTAACTGGCCTTTCTTTGCCTTGCCTCGGCGAAGGAAACACTGGTTGCCCTTGAACTGAATCTCTAACCTGACAAAGTCTATCAACACAAGTCTAATGTACCCGGGGGATATTGGAGCCTTCTGAAGCTATGGTTCCAAGACTACCAAGCAAAAGAGAAAACAGACAGCATCTCAGCCTGGTTTCACTAGAACAGATACGAGCACAGCTGAATGACTGCACTCTTTGCTGAATTCTACCCCAAAATCAAATACCAAACTTGTGACTGATATGCCCATTCCCTGTAGAGACACACCCTAACAGCACATATCAAGCAAGTAAGAGCCAAAACACCCCCATGGTGGGGTAGGGTTTCCTTGTCCTATTTTGTCAGGAGCTAGAGTTTCACTACGTACGCAGCGGTTTCAAACAACCTACATTCGGGTAAGCAACCTGTCCTAATTTGGAACAGTCTCTAAGGCTTCCGATATGCAACTAGGTCGAATGCTCGAAAAGGGTGCCTCGGTAAAAACTGAGGTTTTTGTTCCCATCGTGGCAGAGCTCGTAACCGGTCAGCCTTATGGCACGCTCTTGACAAAAGCAAGCCTCCGACAAATCGTTCAGGAATAGCAGATGGCAAACACTGTAACTTAGGCGCACCTATGCAAACGCAATGCAAAGAAACACATAAGTGTAGATAAAACAATATATCATGATGTTCAAGTCAAGTTCTCTAAATCCCCAGCAGAGTTGCCAGAAACTGTAGACCGCCCGAACTCGCTCCGCGCACCTCCCTTTCGGAGAGGGCATAGATTGTAGTTCTAGCTACTACAGTTCGAACTCCTGTCACGATTCTGAATCTAATCTCACAAAGTGCAATGTAAGACTGATAAATCACCAAAGAATCCAAATCCGGCAAATCGTTTTGGAAAATCGATTTTAATCAAGAAGTGTCAAACATGGACTGCTTTGCCAGATTTCAGAGTTGCCACCTAAATATTTTGTTTTGGGAAATTTAGGAAACCCTGACTCGTGCCTGAGGCCACGTGTCCATCATCACCAAAGTTGCCTCGGTTCGGGAACTTGGATACAAGAGGGAAAGGTCCTGAAATGAGCACCCCTGCTCGCCTGATCAAAGATCGACCTCTACTAACATGATATGTTGTTTTTGTAAACACATGTATTTTTATTCCAGTTTATTAGCTATCTTTGCTATGTGATGCGCACAACACACAAGTATAGACTAAATCACTCAACTTGGAACAAAACATCTCATGCTTGTTTTTTTGAAAATGGTTTGAAAGTGCTACCCTCAATTAGGCTAAGACGCAGATTTGTCACCCTCAAGTGGGCTTAGAAAACATGAATTGCCACTCTCAAGTGGGCTTAAAATGTACATTTTGATGAATTGTTCCAATTCAAGTAATGAAGCCTTCATCTACAGGCATTCAAGCAGTTATAGCAATTAAGCACATAGCCTCATGGCAAGCATGCTAAACATGACAACAGTTACACACATGCAAGGATGCTAAAGCATAAACATTTACAATGTACTCCGAGCCAAAACAGAAACCAATTAGAAATCAATGCATGATCCTAATGATACAAGATGCTTAATGCAACGCATGCAAAATGCAACTAGAATAGGCTTGGCTAGCTAAGATGGCATATGAATGCAACACTCGATAACATGTTTTGACATGTATTCAAGTAAGTATTGAAATACGATGCAGTTTGAATGATGCGCCAAGCCCGGTGCATGCAATACGAATGAATGATGCACGCATGCAAATCATAAGGTATGCCAATTGAAATATTCCCTGAACTAACCATCAAAAGCTGATAAGTAAAAGGGAGAAAGAAATGGCGGTTGGAAGACATGCACACAAACACACACCCTTATTACAACAATACGCCCTCTCGATGGAGGGTCCGAATGAAAGCTAAGCTAAGCAACTAATCTAATAATCTAATTAGACTAATTATTATAAACCAATAAAAAATAGCTAAACTAAGCTACTTAATTATTACAACATTTAACTAATTAACAAATTAATTAAGTTACAAAACCAACTAAGTATGAAAAGCGTCTAAATTAGGTTGCCACAGCTCTGCCTTGAACAATGAAGGATACACGCTCGGTTTTCGCCCCGAAAAGCTCTCTGGTTTGCTCTCAAGAGGCTCTGTTTGCAGGGTGTCTTCTAGTAGTTGCTGTTGAAACTTACCAAAAAAGTGCTGGGGAGTGCACCAGTGGCCTGCCGGCCATGAATGGTTGCTGTCGACCCCCCTGCCGGCCAAGGATGCACACTGCCGGCCACAGATGAAAGGGTACCGGCCAACAATGAAGAACTACCGGCCACTGGTGTGATGTGACACCAAGCTGTAACAGAGCACAAAACAAAGGAAATGGAGGGTCTCCCAAAGATATGTATGTACTATACCACTCCTTATCATCTCAAAACATCAAGGGAGGGGTACCATTGGATTCAAAACCATCAATCAAGCATTTGGAATGCATGATGGCCAAAGATCCAACCTTGTACACATTCAATGAATGCATAACAAACATGACACTAAGACCACAACCTTATCATGAGTGATCAAAGGCAATGGAGACAGATGAAGATTGGCTCATTTTTATCACTTTGAGTATGAAATGGACCAATCCACCTTGTGTTCAACATAACGCCCGGTTGAACACGATGCAATGCAAACAACATATGTAATGCATGCTCAAATGCCAAATACATTAAGCTAGTAAAGAGCATCACTCAAGAGGCATGCATTATCAATCTCAAATGACTAAACCAGCCATGGACAGACCTAAACCATGCCAAAATAATGGTCTAAACATGCTGAAATTGGAGCTCAAAATGCTAGACAAGCATGCACACATGTTGGCCTATAAGTAAGACATAATACACAACCCTCAAAAGCTATGAAGAAGTGAAGTATATGAGAGTGTGACTACACTATATACATTGAAATTACATGCCAAATGGTGCCATACCATGCAAATATCACATGCATAACATGTTAAAGGCCTCAAAACCCAAAGCTAGGCAAGGCCCTTTACACTACAACCATACTAAGCAATGCTCAAATGACCCTAACCATTCAAAATAGATCTAAGGCATGTCAAAACAGTAGCAAAAAAAATATGCTAGGCTTATAGCATAGATGGCAAGAAAAACAAGCTTATGTATTGGCTCACCAACAAGGCATAATGCTCAACTTCTCAAAAGCATTAAAAGAGTGATAAGCCTAAGAGTATGACAGTGAAACATGCTTTGAAATCATATATCAAATGATGCTATATCACACAAATGTCACAAATAAGGCATGCTAGGGGTCTCAAAACACAAGACTAGCAAAGCCATTTGCACTATAGCCCTATAAGGCAAGCCATACATGACCAAGACCACTTAAAATAGACCTCAAGCATATTAAATCAGTGGCAAAAATGTGTTGGGGCAAAGATAACACATGCCAGAATGATGAACAAAAGCATGAAGCATGTTAGACCAACAAGCATGATTGCACTATAAGTACCAAAAGCATGCAAGAGGTGACCAAATCAGCCAAAAATAGAGTTATGACATGGCAAATAATGGCTAAAAACATGCTTGAACTAAGTAAATTTAAGGCACAAAGACATGCTACTATGCAAGGCTACAAGTAGGATTACACTACAAATACAAGAAGCATGAAAGAGGTGACCAAACCATCCCAAAATAGATTTATGGAAGGTCTAAAAATTCACAAAAAAAGTGCTTGAACAAAGCCACAAAGAAGTAAAAACACATGCTCATTTGATGGGCCATCAAAATAAGCAAACAAGACCAGAGGAGGGGGTGGGGGGGACCACCCCCTCCTATTTTGAGCCTCAAAACAGGTTTTCCACCACTGAAATTCCTCTGGAATCCAATGGTTTTAAGGCCAAAACAAGATGATTTCAAAGGCTTTAAAAGAAGGCTAGAAGCTTAGCAAATAAGCCACCAAAGAGGGTGAAACACCCCTAACTCCAAAAACACTTTAAACTACCATTTTTAAGCCTTAAAAACAAAAGGTTTTTTTAGTTGACAACTAGGCCAAAATCAGCATGAAAAGGTGGCCAAGGTTGTGTACAAAAACAAGCTTAAAAGAGGGAGAAGCTCACCCTTGAAGCACAGCAGCAAACAGCCAACAAACAGCCACTTTTCTTGAACCAAAACCACCTTTAGCAGCCCAAAACAAGTTCCAATGGACCTTAGCCGAATGGTGATCAAGTCTTCTTAAGGGTTGATAGGCTGAAGATGGTTGTATGCAAGCCTTTTAGCACAAAAGCTTTGGAGAGGGTGAAATCTAGAGAGAGGTTTGAAGAGAGAGAGGCTCCCAAACCTTTACCAAATTGTTCTCAAATGTTCTCACCCTTGAATATGAGATATAAGGCTCTCATATATAGCAAAATATCAAGCTTTGGTCGAAATATCTCCAAAAGAGATAGCTGGAACAAGCTAGAGCAAAATATCTGTCCAAAATTGATTTTTGCCATCTGTGGCCGACACTGTACCACTGTTGGCCGGCACCTTACCATTGTTGGCCGGCAGTACACTCCCTTGGATGGAAGGGGCCGACATTGTCCATTCATGGGCGGCACATGGCCCAAAAATCCCATTCATGGTCATAAACTTCCACCTCTGGTTGGACAGAAAAATCGGCTTTTTGGGCCCGACTTCGACCGGAGATATCTCCTTCACCTGGACTACTTTTCAGGTCATTATTGAGCCTAAATTGTATCCCTGGAAGTCTTCTTTCCAATAGTGAAAACCTCACCTCAAAATTCCAACTGTGCAGCAAGTTATGCTCATTTGAGTGAAGACTGCTCAATTTCGATCCTACCCGGATTCATGCCGAACTGCTTCTCCAACTTGTTTTCTTCTCTCCTCTCATCTTTTCTTCAACTCCAAACCCCTAAACAAGGTGTTTTGAAATATTTTTTCAAAATAGTTCATCTCACCTTCATTCATTTCCACTTTATCCTTGCTCGGTTTACCGAAAAGCGCGACATTTAACAAAATGTGAGCGTCGGAACATTGCAGAAGAATTTTTAAAAATATTTTGAAAGAGAGGGTTTCAAGGTCTCAAAATCTTTTGATCAAGATAGTTTTGGTCCAAAAAGGGGTATGAATTTGGGATTTGACTCTCTCCTTGTCGAAGAAATCGACCCCTTTCACTACATATCTTCATCACCGAGTAAACCATCAGTAGCGCCTAAGTCTTAAAGGTGGTAAAAAATGGGGTGTCTACAGCAGCTTGCCATCCCTAAGGAACATAACTATTGCATCCATCCAACTTGGTCCCATCTCTACACATATTGCTTCTTTATCTGTGATTAGTGGTTCCACACTTGGGCCTAAAATATAATCAACCATTATTGTCCTTTCCTCTCCTGATTTCATTGCACTAGCCAGGTTAGCCAAGGCATCGGCATGGCTTTCATCATCTCGGCTAACCTATTGTAGCCGGCAGTCCTTGAACAATGCTAGTAGTCTAATGATTTCCTTCACATAGGCTATCATTCTTCCATCTCAGGCTGCGTACTCGTCTATTGCCTGATTCACAAGGCCTTGAACCCTAAACAAATAGGCTGTTCTAACATTTGCTCATCTGGTGATACTAACACTACCCTTGCCCCTACTCCTTGACGGTTTGAACTTCCATCAACAAACAAGCGAAAGGAGTCGCCGATGTAGATGTCGCAAAGCTTTGGTTTTTCTTCTTTCTTCAGTTTTGCTTGAGTGGAGTTCTTTGGCCCTAGCTGGGTTTCTTCTTTCTCTCCTAGACACCCTAACCTGCGACTCGATAGAGTCCAACGTGGGGATGGCACCAAGTGTGAACTCGGCCACAAAGTTGGCCAAAACCTGTCCCTTAATTGTTGTTCTGGGCCTAAATTCCTGGTCATATTGGCCTAGCACTACTGCCTATGTGGCTACCCTGCCTGTCAGATCTCCTTGTTGCAACAGGGACTTCAAATGATGCTCAGTCAGTATCATGATCTTGTGGGCTTGGGAGTAGTGATTCAGTTTCTTCGAAGCCATTACTACGGTTAGTGTCAATTTTTCCAGGAGTAAGTACCTGGTCTCTGTGCTTGCTAGGGTTTTACTCACATAGTATACTGCCATTTGTTCTCCCTTCTCTTCTCTGATTACCACTGCACTCACTGCGTGCTCTGAAACTGCCAAGTATAAGAACAGTTCCTCTCCAGGTACTGGCTTTGAAAGAACTGGAGGTGTTGTCAGGTACTTTTTCAAGTCAGCCAAGGCGACTTCGCACTCTTCTGTCCACAAAAAATCTGTGGTCTTCTTTAACAAATTAAAAAATGGTTTACACTTATCCGAACTTTTGCTTATAAACCTGTTCAGGGCTGTGGCCCTTCCAGTCAACATCTGCACTTTTTTTGCCAATGTCGGGCTTTTCAAGTCAAGGATGACCTTGATTTGATTCAGGCTTGCTTCGATGCCCCTTCTGGTAACCAAGTATCCCAGGAACTTACCAAACCTAGCTCCAAATGCGCATTTTGAAGCATTGAGTCGAAGTCGATATGTCCTCAGGATGTCAAAAACTGCCTTTAAGTCAACCAGATGATTCTCAAGTTCTTTGGTCTTCATGACCATGTCATCAATGTACACTTCTGCTGTCTTGTTAATCAGATGTCTAAACATTTTGGTTACTAACCTCTGGTAGGTTGCTCTTGAATTTTTCAATCCGAAAGGCATCACTCTGTAGCAGTACAGCCCTTTTGGGGTGATAAATGCAGTCTTCTCTTCATCAGGGGGATACATTGCTATCTGGTGGTATCCCTTGTAAAGGTCCAGGAAGCTCATCCTTCCATGCCCTAAAGTGGCATCTACTAACTGGCCAATCTTAGGAAGTGGAAAACTGTCCTTAGGGTAAGCCTTATTCAGGCTGGTGAAATTAACACAAACCCTCCACTTGTCATTCTTCTTTTTCACCACCACAATGTTGGACAACCATGTAGAGTAATTCACCTTGCGAATGGCTTTGGCTTCCAGCGGTTTGTCTTCTCCTCCTTAATTGCCTCAACATGCATCAACGTTGGCCTCCTCGCTCGCTGAATGACAAGTTTAGCCGACCTGTCTACATTGAGCATATGGTATGTGACTTTGGGGTCAATGCTTGGCATCTCGTATGGTGTCTAGGCAAATACTTCTTTGTTAGCCCGTAAGAAAGCTTCCAACTCCTTTTCCTCATCCTCGGCCAAGCTTGAGTTGAAAAGGAAGAAACGCTCTTCAAACCCTTTTTGGATCAGAATTTTCTTCAAGGCTTCCTCACTCTTCTCCACTAGTTATTTGGCGACATCATCTATAAGTTCCATGTCTTCGTCTTTAATTTCTACTGTTTTTGTTTCTCACACGTTGCAGGCGAATTTCATTGCTGCCATGGGGCAATTTTTGCTTGCACCTGATCTCCTCTAACTTCCTCAATTCCATGCTCAGTTGGGAACCGCAACAGTTGGTGCAGCGTTGAGGGAACAGCCCTCATTGCGTGCAACCATGGCCTCCCCAAGATAACATTGTAAGGGGAGGGAGTGTCAATTATTGTAAACTTTGTGCTTACCTTCCTGGTGCCCGCTTGCACCTCCAGATTTATTGCTCCCAAAGGCCATGTCGACGTTCTATTGAACCCGACCATTGGGCTGTTGGACTACTCCAAATCATCTGATGAAGGCCAAGCTCCTTGTAACACTTGAGATGCATGATGTCACAAGAGCTACCTTGGTCGATCAGAATGTGCCTTACCTGGTATTCTCCAATCCTGAGGGTCACCACCAAAGCATCATTGTGGGGATATTGCACCATGTCTAGGTCCGCCTCAGTAAAGGGCATCATCAGTCCCTGGTACTCGTTTGTCCTAGGCCTCTTTTGCTAGACCTAACATACCTGCTGTAAGTGTTTCATCTTCTGGGTCTCCCCTCGTATATCATTTTCATTAACCTTCAAGTGGATCGCATTGATCACCAGAGGTTCTACTTGTTGTGGTTGTGGCGGAGGTGGTGGTGCCAGTGCCTAGGGCAGTCTCGCTTGCTCTTCCCTCGTTCTGGACTCATTTACTAGGTCCCTCAAATGACCCTGTCTGACCAGATCTTCCAAATGCGCCTTCAGGGCTCTATACCCCTTAGTCAGGTGCCCATCCTCATTGTGGTAAGCACAGTGCTTTTAAAGACTTCTCTCCATAAATTTGCCAGGAATCCTTTCCGGTGCTCTATAATACGGTTGGTTCATGATCCTTTCTAGAACTTTATAAATTGGGATCCAGAACACAGTGGTGACTGCCTGTGCCGCCCTCAGTCCTGTTTCTTGTCTATTAAATCCAGTATTACCTCGGCCTTGCTTCGGCAAGCCGTTTCTCTTTTTCTGCTTCGTGCCTTTGTTTTTGGCATATTCTCTTCTACTTTGGCATATTTCTCGATCCTTACCATGAGCTCCTTCATACTTTTTGGTAGAGTTTTTGCCAGCGACTTCCGATGCATGTAGTCATCCTCTAGGCTGTTCTTAAAAGACAAGACCGCCAACTCCTAGTCGTACCCTAGTATTCGGTTGAACACCTCATAATACTTTTTGGCATAAGCCCTAAGGCTCTCACCCTCGCCAATTTTCAAAGCCATCAGGGAGTCTACCCTTAATGGTTGTAACTTGTTCGTGACAAACCTGGCTATGAACATCTCGGCCAGGCCTTCCCAACTCTTCACAGTTCCTTTCGACAACTTGTGTAACCAATCTGATGCAATTTTTCCAAAAGATGAGGGGAACACCTTGCACAACAACGGTTCATTCCCTGTATACAAAGCCATTGAATTTAAATATAAGCTGATATGAAAATTCGGATCGAACTTACCGTCATATATCTAGAACCTCGGCATATGGAATCTTTTTGGGGCTTCAAACCTATCCAACTCTACTAAGGATAGTGTTCTCGATTTGATGGGGGATGTGACCTCAACATTCAGCTGCTTCTTTTGGAGGTACTCTTTCAAATCCTCCTTAGTCCGACTAGGAGCTCGGCTGTCAACAAATTTCAGCCTTTTTGGTGCGCTGCTCCTGATGTCGTTATGTATCCTCTTAGATTTCTCTTCATTCACCGTATCGAAGCAAAGCTCCTTCTTCTGAACGTGCCGATGTTCTTTGACATAAATTCCCTTAGTATGAGGCGTCTTTTGAGACTATCTTCTCACCGAATTTACTCGCCCGGCATCTCGTGAAGGCCGATGTGAGTATTTTTTTACTCTATTATGCTAGGGAATTGTTGGGATTGCTTTCTGCCTTTCTTTTTGGGTGTCGTTCTTGGCCGCTGGAATTCGCGTGTCCTTCAATGAAAACAGTGGTTGCATAATGTTTTTTTGCATCATGAAGTTGACAACCTATTGTAGGTCTGCCAACTTGTTTGTCATTCCTTTCATCTTGTCGTCCCTCCTCAGGCATCTATCTTTCCATACCTGGAGGTCGCTTTTATTATAATACTCGTCTCGGCCTGCCTTCTTTGGTGCATCTGCCTCTTAGCCGACGTCTTTCTCTCCGGGATTCTAATCTCGTGGTCCTTCATCACGGCTTTCCTCTTCTATGTTAGGATCGGCATTTTTACCACTCCCACTAGGGATGTCGTCTCTAATCTTCTCTTTCTGCTCGTTGTTGGCCATCTATTCTCCTTACGTTCCCATAGACGGTGCCAAATTGTGAGTGTTGATTTTTGACCACATAACCAAACAGAGAACTCAGCTCGAGAGCACCGGCAGAACAGACTAAGCCCGAACAACTTGTTGTAGAAAGATAAGAATTCGGCGGTAGTTCGTCCACCTGGGGACACTCCGACGATCAAGTCAGTAATCAATATCTCTCAAAGATAGCAATTTGTACTTAAACTCACAAGAAAAAGCTTACCTCAGACCCATAAGGGTGCCCTTCTTTTATAGCCAGCACATACCTGATCCTTGTAGAAGTCTCACCTCAGTGGACTCAAGCTCAATGCTCATCCTAGACCTCCACCTAGATAGAGATAAACTCTTCTTGAGCCTTACCCTTATCCAGATTGAGATCCTCTCCTGTTCTAGGACTCTTACCCCTTATCCACTCATCTTGGATTCAAGCATCTCCGCACGTAACCTCAACCTAGCCGAGATCACCTTGGCCACGTATTGTCATTCACAAAATATGTCCCCACAGAATTTGTCAGGCATTATATATATATGGTCAATCTAAAAATATTTACAATGTACACAAAATATACAACGAAATAAAATGAAATACAAACTGAATTTGTCAGGCATTATATATATATGGGCAATCCAAAAATATTTACAATGTACACAAAATATACAATGAAATAAAATGAAATACGAATTAAGCCGATATTGGACCGCCCATCGTCTCCCCAGACGACCACCCATGTGTGAATTGGCTCCACCAACACTTGCTTTCTGTTCTGTTCTTCTGTGCCTGTTTTCAACTTCAGTTTGACTAAAAAGAATCTTAACAAAATCATTTTCCGATTAGTGTTAATTTATGAGTTTTGAATTAATTATCAATTTGCAAAATAAATCAAACAAACGATTAGATAATCACCCAAAAATATTTCTAACAATCTCCCCACCATACTGTTTTTGATGTGTCTTGCATTAAAAAAAAAAAAAACTCCCTTTAATTTTTAATCCCCTAAATGTTTGCTTAATAATTTTTTTCGCCTCTTCTCTTAACATGTTAATTAGCCTTAATTCAATTCTGGAGCTCTACATTTTTGTGTCTTGATTATCATCTGATTTGTTGTTATCTATCTAGCACACAATTTATATATAAACTAAGCTTGTGTGGAAATCGAAAAATCAGAAGAACTTGTACAACTTGTGCATAAGTCCTAAGAAACTTTTTTCCATAGAACCTTATGTTCCAGTAAAAATGCAAGAAAATCATATGAATCAATTCTGTGTCAGTTCAAATATGATATATTAATCACAACAAAACTTAAAGAGTGTTGCGAAATCAAAGTTCAAACAGTCCTATAAGAAAGCAGAAGAAGAGCAGAAGAAGAAACAGAAAGCAGAAGCAGCAAAAGAGGGCCGAACCACCAAGGGGTGGTCGATCGGCCGGAAGTCCTGGTGGACGAGCGGCCAGATGTCCTGGTAGATGACTGGCTCAGCCACTTTTGCCCAGATCAGAGATAACTCATTCCACTTCTCAGATATTCCATACCAAATCGACTAAAGGACATACATATTAGATGAGTAAGAGTTGAATAGTTATTACTGGTGACAGAGTAGGTACAGTGGTTGGATGTGCATTGTTTCAGACACCCTTTGATTTAAGAAAAGGCTTCACAAATTTGATATAAGACAAACAAACTTGGGAATTAAGCACAAAATCAATCAGTTGCATATAGAACCCAGACATATATTTGGACAGAAATTTCTAAAAAATGTACCTCTTTGTTGCCGTTGCTTCGTTTCCCGGAGGGTGAATCGACCACAACGCACAAACTAAAATTCAGTTGATTTGGGGGAGCTCGTCGACGCCAATTTATGGATGAGAAGGAATCGATTCATAGGCATGATTGAAATTTGAAGGTCAGAGTATCGTTCAAAGAGAGAAGGAAATGATTGAAGAGCTGCAGGTCACCCGTGAAGCATCTTTAGCTTTGATCTTCTTTGGCACATGAACTTTTTCAGAATGAAGAAGATGAAAGAGAGGGTATGTGTCACGACCCAAACCCGCCCATATAGGTTTAGTGTCGTAACCAGCCAATAATCCGTAATTACCAAAGGTCTGCTTAACGGTAATACAATAACGGGGCAGGCTAAAGCCAATAAATAAGAAAATAGAATATCCAACGAGCTGTGAAGACTTAAATGAAGCAAAATAAACTTTCATATAGACATATATGTACAACAGTTCACACCAAGTTGTATGCCAAAAACATAAACAAAAAAGAGATTTCAATCCCATTATCAAAAGGTACACCAATATCATAAACTATTCATGACATATGATCGAATCCCAAAAGGGTGATTTTCATACCACCTGAATGCCATGACACCTGACCGATGGGAACCTCGTGGCAAGGCACAAAAGTTGGCTTGACAAAACTGAGGCTAGGTCGACGCCACTACGTCCCTTTCTGCACTTAATCACCTACATACATATATAAAAGAATGAGCTACAACCCAGTAAATAACAATAGTGTAAAAAGATTAAGAATGATGTCCTTATTGTAATTCAAATCGGTTATTTATAATAGTAAGCAGAAAGTCAGAATCATTTGCTTAGCAGATTCATATTTCATACAGAAAGCATAGTATTCATACGTGGTATATCTAATAGCAGAACAGTGCAGGCGATCATGAAGACCGAACAATCAGAATCGATGGTTGTGCCATCAATACAGTAAACAAAAGTTCCAAGAGATGGAATTGACAGATATCTCTATAACAGTAACAGTAAACAGATGCTAAGGATGCCACGAATACAGTTCAGAAAAACAGGACAATCATTCATTTATACGGAAAAATATCATTTCAGAAACAGAGTATAGTATAAGTCAGAAAATACTCATAATTGAACATATCTTTACACGATTGTTACTCACAGTCGGCTCTTGGACACGCGTGGGTAGGATGTGGCGTTTGACCTACACAATAGATTTAAACACAATGGTTTAACATACTATCCTCTCATGCAATCACTTCTTAACTTATTCGTTACTTAGTCACTAATTTTTCTTGTATTCATTAGATGCAAACGCACATGAAAAACATGTGAAAACCATGTAACTGAAGACCCAGAAGTGAGAGAAAATAGAAAGGAAACAAAACTGAGTCGGCCCTGCTGACCGCGCGTGTAGTGGCCTTGGGCCCCTCATGCAAGTAGAATGCAAAGGTGAGCAGAGGAAGGTCTCCTGCTCGTGTGGTGGCCATGGCCGCTTGAGCGGTGGCCTGGCCATTTGTACGGTGCTCAAACATAATGCAATTTTGGCCAAAAGAGGGTTGGCCGCTCGTGCGGTGGCCCAGGCCGCACGAGCAGTCTGGGTGAAGTCCAGTCCGAAAATCTGCTTCAAAGTTGAAGCTCCATTTTTGCAAATCCAACTTCAAATACATGACAATCAAAAACCAAAACTCATAAAACCATGTTGAATAACCAAGTTCTAACTTTAAACTAAACCATGTCTTCAAAACAAACCCATTTGCATTGAAAAAGAAAAGATAAAAAAATTTGAATTTAAGGGCAAAATCAAGAACCATGGAAATGGAAATGTTCAAACTCAAAATCCATGAATTTCTTCCTCCATCTACAAGAATCATGCAAGAAACAAGTAATTGAACAAGAATGATGCTATGTATGACAAAAGCTTCAACTATTTCTTTCAATTTCTCCTTTTAGGGTTCTTGACGTGAACTACACCACTCAATCCCTAATTTTGCACTATGATTCTATGAGTTCAAGGATAACACAACTTAAATTCAAAAATTTAGAGAAGAATTCTTACCTTAAAAGGTTAGTTTGGTGAAGATTTGTTCAATTCCCTTTCTTTCCCTCTTTTTCTTCATCTTGTTCTCCTATATCTCTAGAACTCTCTCTCTCTCTCTCTCTCTCTCTCAGATTTAGTCTCTCTTTCTCCCTTACCTATTGTTGAGCTCCAAACACAAAATATCTATCTCTAATACCCCTAACCAAATTTAAGCTTAAAACTTAAATTAAATTAAATCAAATTCACTTAATCAAGTCAAACCTCATTATAACCTGATTTAACTAATTCCAAACTTAATCTTATTAAAGTGAATTAGACTCTAACTACCTAGTCCAACATTTAATTTTAACCTTATAATTTAACAATTCAAATAGGTCTTTTTCACACACTAACATATCTATCATTCAAAGCATACTTCCAATAACTCATGGCACATAATTAACACACATATAAGCATATAAGTCACATAAAAGCACATAATTAAGGTAACCTTCAGATTTAACAATTAATCAAGGAAGCAGGTGTTACAGTCTCTCCCCCTTAGGATGTTTGGTCCTCCAAACTTAATTACCTTCTTTTGGGAAGAGTGTAGGGTCTAATAGAAGCATTTCGGTGTATCTTTGCTTCATATCTTCTTCTCTTTCCCAAGTCGCATAAATTCCACTGTGATTTTGCCAATCCACTTTTACCAATAGGATTTCTTTATTTCTCAACTTTTTGATTTGGCAGTTAACAATCCAAACGGCCCATTCTTCATATGTGTAATCATCACTCACAGGCACAGGGGTAGGCTCAAGGACATGAAGTGGATCCCGAAGGTATTCTCGTAACATAAACACATGAAAGACGTTATGCACATTTTCCATATCAGGAGGTTGGGCTACCTGATACACCACTGGATTAATTTTTTAATGATTTCATATGGCCTAATATACCGAAGGGCTAACTTTCCCTTTGTCCCAAAACGAGTCTGCCCTTTCATCGGGGTGACTTTGATAAAACCATTGTTGCCCACTTCATATTCTCTATTTCGTCTACAAATATCCGCATAGTTTTTCTGTCGGCTTTGTGTTGTTTTCAACCGTTGATGAATTAGCTTTACTTTTTCCGTTGTCTCTTGTACAATTTCGGGCCCCAACAAACGTATGTCTCCAACCTCAGCCCAACATATCGGTAATCAGCATTTCTTCCCATATAAAGCCTCGTATGGTGCCATGCCAATGCTTGAATAGAAGTTGTTGTATGCAAATTCGACTAAAGGTATATGAGTCTCCCAATTCCCTTGAAAGTTCAGTACGCACATACGTAACATTTCCTCCAGCGTCTATATTGTCTTTTTTGATTAGCCAACTGTCTATGGATGATATGCACTGCTTAATCTCAAATTGGTTCCCAATGCCTTTTGCAAACTTTGCCAACACCTTGAAGTGAACTTTGGATCCCTATTAGAAATGATTGAGACAGGCACTCCATGCAACCTCACAATTTCATTGATATACAGTGTAGCCAACTTATCCACATTATAAATTGTTTCGATAGGTAAGAAATGAGCAGATTTTGTCAAACGATGAACAATTATCCAAATTGAATCCATAACTCTATTGGAGCGGGGCAGTCCAATGACGAAATCCATTGTAATATGTTTCCATTTCCACTCCGGTATCGGTAATGGTTGCAGTAATCTCACGTGTCATTGATGTTCCGCTTTAACTTGTTAGCATTGTAAACACTTCGACACAAATTTGACAATTTCTCTCTTCATTCCCTGCCACCAAAATTTTTGTTTCAAGTCTTGATATATTTTAGCATTCCCCGGATAGATGGCAAATTTTGAACTATGGGCATCTTGCATGATCCGTTTCTTCAAGTCACTATCATTGAGTACACATAACCTTCCCTGAAATTTCAACACATTATCGTCAAAAGTAAAGCCCAGCCTCAGTTTGGATTCCCGTTAATCAATCATTTTCTTTAGAAATTCATCATGTTGTTGTTTCTCGTTAATTTCCTCTACAATCACCGGTTAAGCAGAAATCGCAAAACAATCTTTATTTCACACCTCTCTAAGTTATGCAACAATTCTTTTAGCCCAGTGAGTAAACAAGCCAAGTTTCCAGTTGATTTTCGACTGAGGGCATCGGCAACAGTATTAGTTTTCCCCAGATGGTACAAGATTTGCAAATCATAGTCTTTTTATCAATCTAGCCACCTTTGTTGTCTCATGTTCAACTCTTTCTAGGTAAAGAAATATTTGAGACTCTTGTGATTCATATAAACCTCACATGTTACCCCGTATAGATAGTGGTGCCAAATCTTTAATGCAAAAACCACTGCGGCAAGCTCTAAGTCATGAGTTGGGTAATTCTTTTCATATGACCTCAGTTGGCGGGAAACATATGCAATCACTTTTCCGTTTCGCATCAACACACACCCCAAACCTTTATAAGATGCATCACTAAAAATTATAAAACCATCTGTGCCTGAGGGTAAGGTGAGAATTGGTGCTATTACGAGTCGAGTCTTCAATTCTTGGAAGGCTAACTCCCTCTAATCAGTCCATTCGAATGGAACCCCTTTTTGTGTCAACTGCGTAAGAGGCAAAGCAATTTTGGAAAAATCTTTTACAAATCTATGATAATATCCAACCAAGCCCAGGAAACCGTGGACTTTCGTAACGTTGGTTGGTCTAGGCCAATTTACAACTGCCTCTACCTTTAGAGGATTAACTGAGATTCGATTTTTAGTTTTCACATGCCCCAAAAACATAACGCTATCAAGCCAGAATTCACACTTAGACAGTTTAGCAAACAATTTCTTCTCTCTCAAGGTTTGTAAAACAAGTCTCAGGTGATGTTCACGTTCTTTTTTACTTTTGGAATAAATCAGAATGTCGTCGATAAAAACAATAATAAATTTATCTTTGAAAATTCTGTTCATTAGATCCATAAAAGTGGTGCGTTAGTAACCCCGAAAGGCATAACAAGAAATTCATAGCGGTCGTACCTTGTTCAGAAGGCATTCTTTTCCACATCTTCGGCTTTAACTTTCAGTTGGTGGTATCTGGATCGAAGATCAATCTTAGAAAATACTTGGGCCCCTTACAACTGATCAAATAAGTCATCAATGCAGGGCAATAGATACTTGTTATTTACTGTCACCTTGTTTAATTCACGATAGTCAACGCAAAGTCTTAGGGAACCATCCTTCTTCTTCACAAATAAGACTGGAGCACCCCAAAGTGAAGTGCTAGATCTAATAATTTTTTTGCAAGCAACTCTTGTAACTGGGTTTTCAACACTTTCAATTCAGCCGTCAACATTCGGTATAAGGTTTTGGAAATTGGTTGTTGTAGCTCGACTTTTCGTGCTCCTTTCGGATACGACTAGCTCTACAGTTCGGACTCCCGTGGTTTTGAATCTGATTCCACAAGTGCAATGTAAAATAGATAAATACAAAAGAGTCCAAATCTTGCAAATTTTTTGAAAAATGGATTTTGAATCAAAATGCAAAAAATGGACTACTTTGCCAGATACAGTATTGCCACTTAAATATTTTTAAAAAATTTAGGAAACTCATGACTCTTGCCAAAGGCCACGTGTCCGTCAACACCAAGATTGTCTCACCTCGGGAACTTAGGTACGAGAGGGGAAGGTCATTAATTGAGCACTCCACTCACCCGATCAAAGATAGGCCTCTACTAATCATGATGTGATTCTTATTTACATTATATGCTCTTGTTTCGATTATTAAGCTAACTTATTATGTGATGTGCATACAAGTATAGACTAATTTGTAAAAATTGGAACACTTTGATTTATGTTTGTTTTGAAAATTATTTTGAATATGTACTACTCGAAAAAGTGATCACATATATACATTACTCAAATTATTCCAATTCAAACAATTAGCTTTTATCTACAGGCATTCAAGCGAGTATAGCATTTAAGCATTTAGCCTCATGGTAAGCATGCTAAACATGACAGCAATCACACACACGCTGTGATGACCCTGACCTCCAAACTAGTACATTATATAATTTAAATAAGTTTAATTGCATGATTATTTGCTTGATTGTGTGATTACATGTTTAATTCTATAATTATCTGTTGATATATGGAATATCTATTTAAATTGATAACTTAGAGTAGGAAATTGGGTGCCTAAATGGCATCAGGAACCGAAATTGACTAGCCCAATAGGCTAATTAGAATATTTAGGATTTTATGGCAACTTTAATTGATGTTTAATTTGGATCAAAATAATTAGAATAAACTGATTGAATTAGTTGAGTTAAGCCTAATTAATTAATCCTAACCATATTTGATTAGGCTAACTTAATCACATCCTATATAAGACCCAAATTAAGCTTATGAGCTCATTTTTATATACACACTCAACTGAGAATTGAGAGAGAGAGGAGAGGAGAGTTCAACATTTAGAGAGAGAAAGAGGAGAATTGTAGAGAATTAGTGGAAGATTCAAAGATTGGAGCCATAATGCACTTGAATTCAATACTAGGTATGGCATTCATCACTAATTCATGTAGTTATGGCATATAGTAGTTGAATTCCTCTCATTTTTGAACTCATTGGCATGTTATTGGAGAAAAGAAGCTATGAGTATCATAAAAATGGAAGAATAGAGTTGAATTGCTTACATGCATGCATATTTTGAGTTATGCTCCATGAAATTCATACATGCATGGCACAATTATACCTTATTTTGGAGAATCCATCATGTTTTCATGCTTCTCATGTCACCTGATCATATTTTGAACATGTTTTGGAGAAATGTACACTCAAATTAAGTTAAACTTATTTTATAAATTGAGGTTGGAGTCATTGGTTGGGAAATTACCATGATTTTGAATAAATGGGTTCAAATTGGAAGTGTTTTCATGTTATATAGTGACTCTCCATGTTTTTATACCAAAAACACAAGATTTGAAGCTTTGAGTACTATGTTTGAACTTCAAACACAGTTCTGAAAATTCCAGAATTTGTGTTGTCCGCTCAAGCGAGGGAGTCCACACTCGAGCGTGGAATTCGGGCTCCCAGAAGTTTTTGAAATTTTACGTTCCGCTCGAGTGACCAAAGTAGCGCTCGAGCGAGGACCCTTTTTCTCAGTCTTCCACTCGAGCGACCATCGAGCGGGAATTTCATGTATCCAATACTTTTACAAACCGCTCGAGTGACAAAAGTTACGCTCGAGCAACCACCTTTGTTTTTGAACCCCCGCTCGAGCGTAGGAAGTTGCGCTCGAGTGGAGACCCTGTTTTCAGCGAAATTTTACTAACTCTTTTAAGTGCATATTTGCATCCTCATGCCACTCCAAGCATTCTTAGGCACCATTTGGACTCCGATAATCATATAATAAGTTAGAGATGCATAAAGAGAATTGAATTAAAATGAAATGGAGTTTCATTTGTACTTTGTTATGTGCTTCGTTTAGGTGGACGTCCGAGGCTTAGTGTCACTGCAAACCACTGTGAGTAATAACCTTATAAAGATATGTTCAAATTATCTTTTCTTTTAAAAATGTTATTGCTATCAAAATGGATATGTGATTGATTGAATGAATTCTTAAAATGATTTGATAATTGATAGCATGGCTTGTTGAAATGTTATGTCCTTTAATGAATGGAGTTCTATTTTGAAACGATATTGTGGCATCCATTGAATATAGGCCCTTGCCTGGGGGTAATAATACCACGGCTAGGCCCTTGCCTGGGGGTAACAATACCATGGCTAGGCCCTTGCCTGGAGGTAACAATACCATGGCTAGTATGATACGTTATCATTGGAATAATATTTGTCACTTCATGGATGTACCACATATAATGTTACGAATGGCTTTTGTCACTGCAAAGAGATGCTATTATTGCTAATCAAAATGTTTTGTTGTGAATTTGATCTAATATGGCGAATATCTCCCTTTGAAAATGATTTAAGATTTATTTCAAAATTGTAAGACATGTTTTTGTACTATTGTAGAACTTCATTCATTTAACCTCTTTATTCTGTTATTACTCATTAGGCTCTAGCTCACTATTTATATATATATATATATATATATATATGTAATTGTAGGTGGGCAAACTGAACATCAGAGTTAGATAGTCTTGAGTTTACCCAGGACAGCCTTTTGTGGAGCTTCCAAGTGAAGTAATCAAGCTTGGGTTGAGCCATGCTTGTCGAACCCCTTTTGTGTGGTTTAATGGTTTTGTATTTGTACATAGTTGGGGTTGTATTTTTGTAAGATATGAATTTGTACTTATGTTGGGTGTAACTTGAAACAGAACCTTGCTTAACATATTTGCTCTCCTCATATATGCACGGCTCAACGGATGAATTCTATAACATTTTAGACTTTCGCTAAGCCTCGTACTTTATATTAAAGGTTTATTTGTATGGAGGCCGTAGGTAATCTATGATTACTGGCCGGTCATGACGCTAAACCTATAGGGGCGGGTTTGGGTCCTGACACATGCGATATGCTAAAGCAATAAAAGCTCACCTAGTACTCTAAGGCAAGCCAAACAAAGCAAAATAATTAGAAAACATGCACATTCCTAACTAATGCGATATGACTAATGCAACACATACAAGATGTAATTAATAGGCTCGGCAACTAATTATGTCATTTGAAACAACTTGATCACATGCGGTTTAAACACATATTCAACGAAGTATGTAAACTACAATGCTTTGCTAAAATGATGAATCGAGCCTCGATGCATGAAAGACAAGTGGATGCTAATCATGGAATATGCTAAATGAAACATGATGTTCTAAACTACCCATTATAAGCAAGTAAATAAAAGGGAGAAAGACATGGAATTGTAAGATATACATATTATTACAAGTTTGCCCTCGCGCAGGAGGGTCCGAATGAATGGACTAGTTAATTACTACGAATTAACTAACTATTACAAACCAAATGAAGCAAATTAACTACACTAGCTAATTAACTAATTATTACAACAACAAATTTAACTAACTACTTTAGCTAATTAAATAAGTACAACACAAAACTAACTGGCTATTCTAACTAATTAGTTGCAAATTCGCTACTCCAAGCACACCATACTAATATTACAACATCATTGTGACCGATCTCGAGAATCAAGGGATGGCTAATGCATAGATGTGGATTTCCACCCGATAATGCTCTCCATTTTGCTACCGGAATGCCTCTGTTGCATAGTTAGAAAATTGCACTATTTTTCCACCTCAGCTTCTGCTCTGTTGGAAAAAGGACACTGTTTGGCTGGAAAAATGACCGGCAACCCAGAAGTAGTGGCTGGCAGGCCACTAATAGTGGGTTGCCGTCTAATAAAAGTGGTCTGCCAGCCACTGATTTTGGTTCTTTCCTACAGCAATAGAGGACAAACAAAGCACAAACCAGAGTATTTTCAGGAGATGTTTGTTCACCCTGCCTCTCTTTATCAGCAAACAGGTCAAAGGAGGGGTAGGCTCAATTCGCAAGCCATCAATCGATGCAATCTCATTGCGTGATGACTTATGAATCAAGGGACATAATTTCAATAAATGCATAAGAAAAGACCAACAAAACCTCCCTATCATAGATTGATCAAGGGAAGTGGTTGACCTTGGAAACTTGAACCATTTCATCACTAGCAAGTATGAAATGACCCAAGTTTTCATATGTTCAATTAATGTCCGATTGAACACTATTGCTTTATTATCTTGCATCACTATTAGTTCCAATTTTATTACTTCATTCTAATTACCATCCATTCATTAGTTCATTTAATTCCAATAATGATTTTTAACTCCTCTAATGGAAAGGAAAATCAAACAAAGAGTTGTTTTGGGTATGAGAGAGACACCATGTCGTTGGTAATGAACTCCCAAAGGGATTAAACCATTAAGCACGATACCTCTATCTCAAGCTTAAACAAGAAATTATTTTGAAACAACTTTCAAAACAAAGAAAAAGCCAAGAAATGAGAGAGGTTGCAGAGGTGATTAGAGATGAATACAAGTATGGAAAGTAAGAAATAAATACTATCAACTCAAATAGGTTAGTGGCTAAGACCTAAACCACCAAACCTATGAGGACCGTTACAGTACAAGCCTACAATACAAAGCATGATTGGAACAAACACCTAAAAAATAGTGCTAAAATAGGCTAAAACAGTGTTAGAATTGAAGTCAAAAGAGCTAGAAGAGTAAGCTCCAACATGGAGCAAGTTAAGCTAGTAAGCAAGCACAAGGAGGAGAGGCTACCCCTCCCTCCCAAATTTTTGGGACTTCAAAACATGATTTTAGCCTCTGAAAAACCTCTGAGATTCAGTAGTAAAAAGCTCAAAAAAAGATAATAGAAAGGTGAGAAACACAAGGGCAAAGGTGTAGATGTCCCCGAACGTCCCGGGAAAATCCCGTTTTGTCCATTGGACTCACTACAGTTTGGACTCAATGTCACGGTTCTTAATATGATCTCACAAAGCGCAATACGAGATTGATAAATCACCAAAGAGTCCAAATCTGGCAAATCGTTTTGAAAACTGATTTTTAGAAAGAAAGGCCAAACATGGACTACTTTAACAGATACAGAGTCGCCACCTAAATATTTTATTTTGGGAGAATTTAGGAAACCCTGACTCGTGCCTAAGGCTACGTGTCCGTCATCACCAAAGTTATCTCGGCTCAGGAACTTGGGTACGATTGGGGAAGGTCATGCAATGAGCACCCCCGCTCGCCCGATCAAAGATCGGCCACTACTAAACATGACATCTTGTTTTTGAAAACATATGTGCTCTTATTTCGGTTTATTAGCCTAGAATTGCTACGTGATGCGCACAGCATACAAGTATAGACTAGATCGTCTAAGTTGGAACAAAATATCTCATGTTTGTTTTTTAAAGCGGTTTGCTACTCGCAAGTAGGCTAAAATGCGGATTTTGCCACCCTCAAGTGGGCTTAGAAAACATGGTGATTTGCCACTCTCAAGTGGGCTTAAAACTCGCAATCGATGAATTGTTCCAATTTAAATAATCCAACCTTCACCCACAAGCATTCAGGCAGGTATATCACATAAACAGTTAGCCTCATGGCAAGCATGTTATCATGGCAGTCACTCACATACGTGCAAGAATGCTAAAGCATAAACACTCACTGAGTACTCCAAGCCAAAACAGAAACTAGTTGGTAATCAATGCATGATCCTAGTTCATGTTAAGATGGCTAATGCAACACATGCAAAATGCAACTAAGATAAGCTCGGCTATTTTAAGATGGCATATGAGATGCTACAGATAACATGTATTCAACTCAGAATTGAAATATAATGCAGTTAGTATGATGCGCCGAGCACGGTGCATGCAAGACAGATGAATGAATGCAAACATGCAAAGCATAAGGATACTAATTGAAACATGCCCTAAAACACCATCGTAAGCTGGTAAATAAAAGGGAGAAAAACGTGGGGTTGGAAGACATGCAACACACACACACACACACACTTATTACAAAATTCGCCCTCTCGACGGAGAGTCCGAATAAATAATACAAAACCAACTAGCTAACCTAAGCTAATCTAATTAAACTAGTTATGACACAACGAAATGAATAACAAGTTACAACTACTTATTACACAACATTAACTAAGTAAGCAATCTAAATGAGCATGCGAACTAAATGAATATGGACTGCCCCAGCTCTACTTTGAATGACAAAGGATGCGTGCATGCCTGAATTGCCTTGTTCGAAAATCTCTCGCGACGCCCCGACTTGCCTCTGTTTACAATTGACCTCAGAACACTGCACAAAGCTCCAGAAGGCTGAAACTCCACCAAAGGAACCTGTGGGAAGGCTGAGACCAGATATTGGCCTTGGAGACCACCGGCTGACCACCTTTTGTGGTGAAAACCAGAAAAAGTGGTCGGCCTGCCACTTTATCTGGTCAGCCGACCAGTTTCTGCCCCTGGTTTCTGGCTTTCTGCAACAGAAGGCAAGTGAGAGAGATGGCAAAGTATTCGCAACACATGTGTGCACGACCACTCTCCCCATCATTGCATAAGCTCAAGGGAGTGTAGTCCTTGACCCTCGGGCCACCAATCATGAATCTCGATGCATGATGGCCGAGGAGTCGAATTGCACGACTCAATGTGAAATGAATGCACATACAAGCACCTAAAGCCAATAACTCCGTCATGGGTAGTCAAGAGTGTCGGCGACCGAGAATTGAGGCACGTTTCATCACTTTAAGTATGAAACATCCCTCGTTTTTCGTGTTCGGACTAACTCCTATTCCAAACACAATGCAACACATAACATGGCATGCACCAATGCGACTCTAGCATGTAATCACAATGCAATGCAACTAAGTCATGCAAACATGCAACTAGCATGCACAATGCTATGAACTAACAATGGCATACTCAATGCACATGACACTTAGCATACACAATGCACACGGAAACTAACATACACAATGAGATGAACAAGGAATGCACAATGCAATGATCAATCATGCGATAACATGGCATACTCAATGCTATGAACTACAATGGCATGCTCGATGTAAAATGGACTTAAACCAAAATGGATGGGCCTCAGTCACACCCAGATCAGTGGCCAAAGATGATGAAAACAAGGCTTCAAAACTCATGTAAACATGCCCAATGCAATGGTCCCAAGCCTAAGGCATAAAACACAACTTTCCAAACGCATTGAAAATGATGAAATATGGAGTGCAAGGACACATGTTCCAACTCTGAAATGGCATACAAAATGACTCCAAATGATGTAAACAACTCACACAATGCATGTTGAATGGCTCAAGCACCGAAACTAGTGAAGTGTATTACACCATAGGCATGCAGACCAGAATAGAAGCAAAAGTGAACTAAGATGATGGCTTGAAAGGCACAAAAATGAAACTCATGCAATGGCTCACAAATGGGGTACAATGATGCAACTCTCAAGCACATTGAAAGAGTGACAAACATGAGAATATGGCCAAGAAATAAGCTCTGAAATAATATTCCTCATAATGCCAAAACATGTAAATACCTCAAGTTAAGCACGCAAGGGACCTCAAAAACTCAAAGCTAAGCAAGGCTATTACACTACAAGCATGCATAGAAAGCATCATTCGACCAAGAGGCCTCAAAACAGAGCTAAGGCAGCCCAAAATATGAATAAAATCAGTTTGGATCATGGCCAAAATATTCTAGAATAGAGGGCCAAAACATCATGCAATTCAAGCTAGTAAACATGATTTACACTACAAGCATATGAAACATATGAGAGGCTACCAAACCAGCCAAAAATAGAATCATGTCATGCCAAATGATGGCCAAAAACCCACTGAGACATGACCAATACATGCAAGAATGAGGTGCTACTTTGATAAGCCATGAAAGGGATTATTCTACACATGCAAGAGGAAAACCCAAGGTGACCAAACCAACCATAGACAGAGTCTAGGCAGGTCCCAAGAGTCACCAAAAAGGGCCTGAACCAAGCCTTGGAAGTATGAAAGTATGTGCTTCTTTGAAAGGGCAAAAATACAAACAAACAAGGCCAAAAGAGAGAGGGTCTCTCCTCTCTGATTTAGGCCCTCAAAACAACATGCCAACCACTGAAAATCCACTGGATTTCAGTGGCTAAAAGGCCAAGCAAAGATCAACACAAAGGTCTCATGGCATGGCACAAAACAAGGCTAAATAGAGCATGCAAGAGGGTAGATGACCCTCAACACCAAAAGAGCCTTAAACAAACATGAAAAACACTTAAATATGAAGCTTTTTTCAGTTGACAACAAAGCCTAAATATGCATGCAAGTATGGTTAAGAGAATGATCAAGATGGAGCTTAAAAACAGGAAAAAGGAGTTACCCTTGAAGCTCAGCAAAATCAGCAAGTTTATGGACCAAAAACCAACTCTTCAACCTCTGAAAATACCCTCCAAGAACCTCAGATCAATGGTGGAGGTGTATGGCTATGAGGTGTGGTGCAATAGGTCAAGAACAATACACACTTTGAGCCAAAATATAGAGATATAGAGAGAGATATGTATTTTGCCTTCAACCAAATTCTGAACCTGTGCAAAGGAGAGGGAGGGCCTCTCTTATAAAGGTTTAAAGCTAAAGCTTCCTCAAGAAGCTAAAAGCTTGGATGCAAATCCTCCATACACGTGTATGGAGGATACAGTCTGTGCCTTCCAACTGGCACAGCTGGCATCCACACAATCTGACAAAACAGGAGGAAACCAGCCGACCAGAAAAGGTGGTCGGCCGACCACTTTCCCTGGCAGGCCGACCAAGGCAAGTGGTCTCCCAGATAAAAAGTGGTCGGCCAAGGGAATTGGTGGTCTCCACACTGAAAGCAAGCCAGTAATGGGGTGAGAAACCAGAAAATGTGGCCCAAAGACCAAGAAAACCAGTTTCCTGACCAGAAAATCGGCTGGCAGGGAGAAAAATGGTCTCCAAGGATAAAAGCTGGTCTCCCACCCTTGTACCACTTCCCAAACATGGAAAGTAAGGTTTGTATCCAAGACAAACCAAAATGGATGCAAGATGAGGGTTCGGGAGGCAAGACGCGTGGCGGGGAGCCTTGAAAACCAGCTGTCGAGCATCAAAAGTGGTGTACGACCACAAAAGTGGTCTCCCGGACCACAGTGTTCCTCTATACAGAGGAAACAAGGTGTGTTCCAAAAACGGTGCCAAACGGAGAATGTTAAGCGGTCCCGAGCCGAGGCGCATGGCCGACGACTCCGAAAACTAAAAACTAGTCTCCAAATGGGAACAGTGGCCTACGACTATGAAAAGTAGCCTACGACCACTGAGAGATGGTCTACAAGACCTCTCCCTCCCTCCGGGAAGAGAAAACAAAACTTGGTCCGCGAACCGAGTCAAAGTACAAAGGGTCCCGAGGTCCGGAGGCGAGGCTCTCAGCCAAAACTCCGAAACCTCAGAACGAGCACAACATGCACCATCACTGAGCGCTCAATCGATGACGTCTGAGTCTTAAGGCCGGTCAAAAATGGGGTGTCTACAAAAGGCTTAAGAAGTTAGGTGTAAAGAATGGTGATTCACCCCTCCACCCTTAATGGCCTTAAACTACAAGTTTCAGCCCAGAAATTCAGTGTAAAAACAGTCCAAAAATAGTAGAAAATATGGCAAATAAAGAAGGGAAACAAGTTAAGAATTGTATCTCTTGAACAGGGATACCCTTTTTGAGTTACAACCAACAACTACACACCCCCAAGAGCTAAATGCAAGCTCAAAAACACCTCAGCACAAATACCACAAGGTTTGGTTTAAAGTGTATAGGCAAAGAGTGAAGAACTTGCAAGAGAGAAAGAGAATTGTAGGGAGAGAGAAATATTTTTGCTTCCAAATTTTTCTAACCTTTTAAAATGTGAGAGAGGGTTCTCTATATATAAAAAAACATGAGACCACCTCAGAAATATCTATATAGACACGTATGGACTGGTGCATGCATCTATGGAAACAACTGGCACAACTAGCAAAAAGATCTGAAAAAACACACAAGTGGCCGGTAGGCCACATTAATGGTCGGCAGTCCACACTAGTGACCGACAGTTCACACTAGTGAGTCTGCAAGTCCTAGGATGTTTAGGTTTGAAAATCTGTTGTTTTGGTCCAAAAACAAGGCAAAAGGTTCATAGGGTTTTGAGGCTTAAAATTGAGATGGACTCACACGCTTCACGAAGCCAGCTATTTTGAAAACTCATGATCATGCAAGATGATGCACTAAGCAATAACAGATGCAATAAGTAATAACAAATTAACAACATATGAATAAAATTGAACTGGATTTCACGCGGAAAGAACCCAATATGTGCACTCTAACCACGCTAAATCCGTGAGAAGAGAGAAAAACTGCTCAGGGTCATGTTTCACGCGTCTAGAGATACTCTAATCACGCTGAAATTGTGAGAAGGGGAGAAAAATCGCTCAGAGTCGCGTTTCAAGCGACTTAAGATAAAAGAAAAACCGCTTAGGGTCGCGTTTTATGCATACTCAGATAAAAGAAAAACCGCTCAGGGTCGTATTTCACGCGTCTTGAGATACTCTAATCACGCTGAAATCATGAGAAGGGGAGAAAAACCGCCCAGAGTCACGTTTCACGTGTCCTGAGATAAAGACCGTTCAGGGTTGCATTTCACGCGTCCCGAGATAGATGTAAAAAGATGAAATTATGCAATAGATACACAATGTAATGAAAGTGTGTGATAGATGCACGAAGTGAACAAGTGCGATAGATGCACAAAGTGAACAAGTGGGATACATGCACAAAGTGAAAAAGATTACAAAAATACAGTGACAACGCATGTTACATACCAGCTAGACAACCGACATATGATGTTAATTGAAAGCATGTTCTATGCGAGAAACAAGAGCATATTATATGCAAGATTGAAAGCATATTCTATACATGAATCGTGAACGAAGCAGGGCACGTGTGCAACATAAGTGTATGTGAAAACGCACATTCTATGCAACAAAAGAGAACAAATATGTAATTTGACAGAACAAACAAAAATGATGTTTGGCGACAACCTCCGACTTACCCCTCGGAGACTTTGCAACATGCTCAAAAAGGATACACCCTATTCATATTGGCAAGTGGAGAACGTTCGTCCGCCGAAACACAGTGAGTATTGGAAACGGCGCAATCTAAACACAGTTTCGAGCTCCTAAAAAACCAATCCGGACCTAAAAGAGAACCCCGCATACACTACTAGGGCAAAAGAGGAACAAAACAACACTAGGCCACAAATGAGGACTGCCGGCCATCAATGAGGCCTGCTGACTACTAATGTAAAAATCGGTGTAGAATAGTCATTTCGGCATGGGTCTTTATATGCACATCACCACACCTCATTTCCTCACACACCCTAGTCCGAAAACACTCTCCCTCTTTCTCTAGGTGCTTCCTCTCTCTAGATTTGTGCTTTCTATGCGTTTTCCAACGCCCCACGCAAACTTTTTTTTGTAAACCCTCTTTGATCCTCTACACGTTGAACATATCAGATTTTGTTTTCGTTGATTTTTTTTTTTTTTTCATTTTTATCACTTCGGGTTTGTTTCCCTCGAGTTTCTCTCAGATTTTGCGAACTTTCCTGGTTTTGACTTTTTCTCCCATTTTCTCTCTCCTAGGGTTGACTTTTCTAAGTTTTCTCTTTTTTCTCCATTTTTCTTTACTTTCACCCACTTTTCATTCACTTTCCAGATGGTGGATGATGTTCTATATGATGGTGCTACTCTTGAGGTTTCACCTCCACTTTCACCCTCTATCGAAGTTGAGAAGCCAACGGTCGCCGAGGCTGATGAGGTGGCGAAGGGCATTGCGGCCGACTTTAAGGCAGAGTTCGCTCCAGGACTCGAGCTTGAGCCACTACCACTGAGGATACGGCCCTTTGATCCAGCCACTTATCACCCTCACATGCACATGCTAGCGCCTGGCGGCATGATGCGTTTTGACGATTTTGTTGGTGGTATGCCAGAGGACGTTTTGCTGAGAAAGCCATACTCCTACCTTTCCTACGGCGCTTCTGAGGTACAAACTTTATTTTCATGCTTTCTTGCCTTTCATTTGACTATATTTCTTACACTGCCTTTCATCTGATTGTATTTCTTACACTGTCTTTTATCTAAAGGCTCTTTTATCACTGTCGTTCATCTGATTCACTCTTTCTTTGCCATAGAGGGACTCCATTCTTACAGGGGGTATAGGGCTGTGACGGTGAAAGACTGGTATTATGAGCTCCTGCCAAAGGTTCGTGACCTTGTTGACGAGGCCGTCTTCGACTTATTCTGCACTGGACTTTCACGACACATGGCGAGCTGAGCTCTATTCGGAGCATTGGTGGAGAGGCAGTGGGACACCACCAACTCTTTCTACCTCTCTTCCGCTGGGGAGATGACGATGACTCCCTATGACTTCTCCATGATCAAAGCCTTAGGAGTAGGAGGCAATCCGATCCCTTTTGGCATGGATATGGGCGAGTGGGAAGCAGCTTGGATCTACTTACTTGGAGCGTGCCCACCTCTATACAGGCCAGCGATGGTGAGGTACAGCTGGTTCCCCGAGCACTTCTGCGGGAGTGAGCCCGAGACACCGGAGGAGGTAGAGCAGTATGTCTAGGGTTTCTTAATGTTCCTATTCAATACCACCTTGTTTGCGAACAGATGGAACATCGCGGGTTTGTACTTACTGAGCACCCTCGTGACCTTACCCCGAGTCCTGTTCTACAACTGGGATGGAGCTGGCCTCGCCACACTCTATGGCTATATGAGTTCTACTTCCCGCATGAGGGAAAAACGGATCAGAGGCTACTAGAGAGCCTAGGAGGTATCCACCACGCCTTTCTGCTTTTACACACTTTCTATTGCAGTTATGGGTTTATGCTTGTTTTTCAGCTCTGGCTTTAGAGCCAGTAGATGAGATCCCTCCTGTCGTGCCTTACTTGCAGTGATATGACGGCCGGTGCCGGCGTCAGAGCCACGATATTTCGATACGGTGGTTGCCCATGAGGTAATTCGAAACTCACAGTCATTTTTGCTTTACTACTGTTCTAATTCATACTTCGACAACTAACAATAACTAACAATCTATACATTCTCTGTTTGCAGATCATGTAACAGCCCTGAGCGACGATCCAGCTGGAGTGAAGGATTAGTATGCCGGGGCTTGGGCCATATCTTGATTCTGGATTTTGCTAGAGGGCCCAGTTTGCCAACCTTGGTTCTTGGGTAAGCGTTTCATACACCAGACTCAGGGTTCATCCGTTCTAGTCATTTCTATGCCACCTTAAGCATCTATGCGGACAACCGATAGCCTACCAGCCGGGGCTATTATTTAGTTTATGGTGGGGTTGGATACCGATTGTTTTAGAGAGAGGGGCAACTATACGACGTTCATCCAGACTCATCTCATGTCCCCTCTGACAAGCATTCGCGCAAGCGATACAGTAGGTGCTCCCTTGGTAGGTGAGGCTGCCTAGAAGACCGAGGCCGATATTGGGGGACCCCTTCTATTGTATGGGTTGCTGGTTGGCCAGTGATTCCCACTGGGCTCACATGTTGGCGGCCGACCGGGTCAGCCTATCAAATTCTAATAGAGCCACCCGAGGCACGGCATGGATATGTCAAAGCTCGTGGCGCACGTTAGGTATGAACCACACTTTACAGCTTGTAACCACACTTTTCCTTTCCAAATATTAATTGTTCCAGATACTGATCATTCAAATGCACTTACAGGCACCAACTGAGTATACAGAGGGCCTGCTCTAGCTGGTTGATTCTTTGATTGGCATAGTGTAGAGGAGAGAGACATTACTTGATCTCTACGATATTCGGGTATTTTTTCTTATTTTCCACATACATTTCACTGCTACACCACACTATCACATTTCCACTAGTACACTGATACGTATACTGTAACATTCACACCACTCCACACTACATTGCTTTACAGCACTGACACACTATACTCATATTGTACCTTTTGCACTCATTTCGCATACATACACTGTATCTGATATGTCGACACTTGTTTTCCAAATCCCATCTGTACCCAGGACACTAGCAGTAGTGGCACCAATGGCACCTCCTCCGGCGATAGGGAGGAGAGGTAGACAGGCCCCAACATGTGGCCGAGATGAGAGAGCAGCGAGGCCGAGCCCGTATTGAGCGAGGATGATACTGAGACCCGCGACTCTGAGGAGGTAGTGAGCCGACATTCTAAGGCGTCTGAGAGTAGGGGTGATGATGCTAGCTCGAGGTCAAGGAGCGGAGATGACGCCGAGGCTGGCTCTGAGGTAGGGAGCGGAGATGATGAGATCGGCTCTGGCTCAGAGTCTGATTCTGATAGTGATGATGACGGAGACAGTGCCCCTGAGTCCCCTCCGAGGAAGAGGACGAAGAGGGCCTCTCGAGATTAAGATGACTGGTGCCGATTTTGTACTTTTTTCTTAATTTCTTTTATTTTGGTAGTTTAGCACATGTATAGCTTCAGATAGGCTTTTACCTTTTGCTTTTAAAAACTTGTACTCTCTTTTGTAAAACCTCTGATCGGGGAAAAACCCTACAGTTCTATGAAAAGAGTTTTGTTTTTTGCATCATGAGCACCACATTTGCAAAATGAAAATGGAGTTGAATTTGATAACCAAAACTAAAAAATTGTATTGGCACGATGTTCTTAATCTGGTAATGAGTTAACCAACGACCAAAATACAAAATAAAACTCGATAAGCAAAGCAAAAACAACTCAAACACATATATGCACACTTACTAAAACCAAAAGACTCAAAACAAGACCTCAAAACACAAAGGCCAAAACAAAACCAGATTGCCAAAACTGCCAGACCCACAAGTGGACGGCAGGCTAGAAAAAGTGGGCGGTTGGCCACTAAAAGTTGGTTGCCAGCCACTTGTGATAGATCCACCAAACAACTGATAATGGCCTTCACTCACAGCCCTATCTTCTATAAAAGGTCTTTCTTCGTTATTTCTTCACCAGCTCTTCATTTTTGTTGTTGTTTCTTGCACAAATGGAGATATTTCTTGTCGAGAAGCTCACAGATTGGATAACCACTTTAGACGGCATGGAAAAGGTAAATTTCTAAGGTTTTGGCATAAACACACTTTTTCCGTTGAGGCATACTCCACTTTTCTTTTCGTTCCTCCATGTTGTGGCCCGATGCTAGGACCTAATTACGCATGTATTTCGCTTCAAAACATAGGAGATGTGCCCGACTCTTGAAGAATTTTGAGCATTGATGGAAACTCGGTTGTCACAACCCAAACTCGCCCCTACAGGTTTAGCATCATAATCGGTCAGTTATCCTTGGATTACCAAAGGCCTCTTGACATAATGACATATAGTTAGGGGTTGCGGAAGCAAATATACAAAATATACGAAGTTTATTGAGCTGTGAAGACATACATGGAACTGAAAATCTTAAACTTTATATACATACAAGTGACGTCATAGGTACAGTATTTACACATCACTATCAAGTACATACAAAAGGGGAAACTGTTCATAAAACAAAAGAAACAGTCTTATACACCCATATTGACACAACCACAAAACATGACTTGATCTGGAACCTCCTCGTGAGGCGCAAAAGGTGGCTGACCAACACAAAATACCCCGGGCATCATCTTAAGCCTGATCACGAGCATGCTCACCTACATACATAATAAACAACTAGTGAGCGGAGACCCAGTGAATAATAACAAAGTAAAGGGGTGAATGAATGATGTCCCATAACTGTGGCTGAAACTGAAATTCACATTTGTATTCTCATTCTGAGTATATATAGAATTCAAAGTTCATGCTTAGTCTTGAATAGTACATCCATTAGCGCTGACTAATCACAAGCAGAATGTCTTAAATCATACTTGTCAGTTCTATATAAGAACCTCCGGCCAAGTAAGAATAACTTGTCAGTCCCATAAAGGAACCTCCAGACGGGAACTTGTAAACTTGTCAATTCGACTTAGGAACCTCCAGCCGGGTATAGATAGCTTGTCAGTCCCATAAGGAATCTCCGGTATCGGGAACTTGCATATACTTGAATCATGGCATTACTTGAATCATAGCATAATGTCATAAGTGCTTGTTAGACTTGAACAAACATTCAAAGCATAAAACATAGAACAGTTCTTAATCCGTGAGCAGAAAATAATTTACTTGAACATAGCCTTACTAAGTTATTACTCACAGATAATAGATGCTCCAAGTAAACAAACTGAGCAGCCAATTCAGCTTCCTTGAGGCGCATGACCTAAACAGCACGGCAGATACAGACATTGAAACACACGTTTGGATTATACTTAACTTATTTCGTTTGTTCTTAGTGTGTTTCTACCCCTTTATCCTTATTACAATGTCTTAATCATGGCCTAGGAATGCCTAGGATGGAATGAGGATGCAAAAATGTACTTGAAATCATTTTTTCAAAACTTGCTGAAAACAGGGTCCATGCTCGAGCGTGGTTTTCATCGCTCAAGCGGACATACAAGGGGTAAGGGTTCGCTTGTGCGTGACTTCCCTCGCTCGAGCGGACTGTAAAATCAAAAAAAGTACTGGTTGCTTGCTTTTCACTCTCGACGGACGCTCGATTCCCGCTCGAGCGTGAGACCCAAACCCTCGCTCGAGCATGACTTCTATCGCTCAAGCGTGCTGCAAGGAATAAGGACTCCCGAGGGCTTGCATTTCACGCTCGAGCGTGATTTAAGTCGCTCAAGCGGAAGTGCACACACTCTGAGTGGTCGCTCGAGCGTGAACTCATACACTCGAGTGTAAATGCAAATTTTGGAATTTCCAGATTGATCTTCAAGCTCAAAACTCAAACTTTAAAGCATCAAACTCAATTTTTTTGGGCCAAAACTTGGAGAAATACTTAGAAACTCATAAAACATCATGAATTAAGGATCATTTCATGAAATCAAGGCCCAAAAGCATGCCAATTGTACACAATTCCAACTTAAACTTTATGGATGTCCCAAAAACATGACATGCATGAAATAATTAAGCTTCAAATCTCCAAATCATGATCAAATGAAATGAAAGGATGTAAAACATGATGAATTCTCAAAACATAGGTGAGATGAACACATGCATGAAAGAATTCTTTGAAATGATGCCCAATTTGTGAAGAAAAGAACATGCATGCATAGTGTGGCTCAATTCTCGTCAATTCTAGTGCAATTCCCTTATGAATTCACCTAATTCACTTGAAGTCTTGTAGAGTCTAACTCAATTACACAATTAAGAGTTTGATTCCTTACCTAGAGACTTGAATTCACAAGAGTTGAAATTGAAACTCTCAAATCTTTTTCAAATGTCAACAATTCCTAACAATTCCATGGTTTGAGTTCAATTTTTCTTCCCTCTCTCTCTCCCTCACGTTTAGTGCTTGAAGGTGGGAAGTAAGAGTGTCAAAAACATGTAATAAGGTGTAGAAGTGGTCTTGCATAAGCCCACTTAGTGGCATTTAAGTAATTGGCTTAACCTAAGTTAAGTAGCATTAATTATTCTAATTTAATTGTTCTAAATCAAATTTTAATTAAACTTATCATAAAATCCTATAAATCCTAATTAGCATATAAATCAAGTCAATTTTTGAATCGGATGCCGATAAGGTCTTCAATTCGCAAATCGAGACTAAAACATGAACATATCTTTCTACGTCAAACAGATATAAACACAAAATGATGCAATGCACATATAATTAGCTCATGATTTCTTCTTAATTACTTATTTGGCATACTTAAACATGAATTAGCCTTAATCATGCGTCGGGGTTGTTACACTGGCGCCATGAGGAAATCATGCCTCAGCCCCGTTTTGGCCATGCCCAGGCTCTGGAATGAATGTGTAGGCTCACTTTGCACGAAACTCGGTCGTTGGCCCATGACGGAAAGCTAGATATATCCAGTTTGATTCATTGATTTTCTGACATTGGTGACAGAGGTGATCTTCTCTGCCGAGGTTTTCGGCAACATGCCCTCTATTTATGTATGCTTCGCATTTCCTCTTGCCCCTAGTTACGGCGAAACCAGCATTTGGTTTATCGAAGTGGCCTAATGTCTGAAAGAATGTAAGAGTTATATCGGTTTGACACTGGCCGAGACCCTGATGGGCTTAAATGCTTTTCATCGGCGAGAGACCACCAGATTTGCAGGGAGTCCACTACTTCTTTAGGTATTGTTTCCCACCATTTCTGATATATGCTTCGCATATCACTCGGCACTCATGCTCTATTTTCTCTCAAAGCCCTTTCTTTACTTTTCTTTCCACGTACATCTCTCTATTCTTTAATCTCTCTTATTTTTCATCATTTCCCATGTATGGCTCATGGATAAGTTGAAGGTGGTGGACCCTTGCCCCGAGTATTCAGCTCGAGCTTATTTCTTCCGCCAGCGACTAGCGGACTTTCCCAATAAGGGATGGTTGTGCAATTGGATGTACAACAGGTCTGCAGTTGACATAGCTTGGCGTTACCCCTGACTCAATCTGACTGAGATGAGTTACAACATGACTTGACAGCCTGACATATAGTTGATTGGCCTCACACATTGCGTATTCTACTTTCCCTTCCAGTTCAAATGCCAGTTCGGGCATGATCAGACCTGCCCAGAGGAGGGGGTAGAATATCCGGCTTTATTTCTGATTCGTGCTTCACACCTGGCTAGGTACCTTGCTGCTTAGAATATGAGAGAGCTTTTGGCCCCTGCCCTTAGTTTCAATTATGCCCTTTCTGGCGAGTGCTTGGCTTGGCTCGAGGATGAGGCACAAGTCGGGCCCACTTTGGCTACAGAAGCTTCCGCAAGCACGAACAGAGAATACAGGAGCACCTGATTCGCCTATACGCCTAGCTTATTGCTTTGACCTTTCTTTTCAAGTTTTATGATGTAAAAACAACTTTGATTTGTATGAGAGAGTTAGAGAATGTATTTGTGTTGAAATCAATGAAATTAAAGTTATGAGCACTAAAAATTTTCCTTTTGGTCCAAAAACGGTCTAAGTTGTAAAAAAGATAAAATTTTGAACAAAACCAACTTTTATTAAAACTTTCCAAAACAATTTTCGAAAATGATCACTACCTGACACGCACAAAATCAATCCTTAAGATGTACAATCCCAAATCGGCAAATCATAACTGCCCTTGCTTGAATACCACTACTGCTCTGCATTGTAACCAGCTTTTCTTCCCAAAATAAAGATCATAACCAAACTAACAAATGATGAACAAAGATGACCTGATCAGGAAAACAGACAGGACAGTTGAGTTGGAGATAGTTACGACCGAACTTCAAGACGAAGATGTCTACGTATCCCAAAAATGGAAATCAGGCCTTACGTAATTCGATTCAGGTTCGCTCGAGCATTAACTCTTTCCTTTTGCATTCTAACTTTTGCTAAAGTCACCCTTTAGGGTTTTCAACCTTGCGAGCTCAGTTTTTATTTATTTTTAATTTTTTTTCCTCTAACTTTTGCCTAAGTTGCCCTTTCATGTTTTCGGTCTAGCGAGCCTCTCAGGAGTAGTATTTCTTCAACTTGTCCATATTGATCGGTTGTGAAAATTCCAATCCATCTAGGTTCATGAGAATAACTGCCCCTCCTGACCAAATAGCTTTGATAATGTAAGTACTAGTCCAATTGGGTCTGAACTTGCCCATAGGGTCATAGATGGGAGCTTGGTTGTCTTTCAGCACCATATCTCCCTCCTTGAGATTCCTAGACTTAACTTTCTTATTAAAAGTCTTGGCAATTCTATGTTGGTAGCCCTGACCATGATACAATGCCTTCAGCTTTCTCTCATCAAATAGTATTAACTCCTCAAATCTGCTCTGTTGCCAGTTCACCTCCGCTATCTGACACTCGGCCATACCGCGCAACGACGGGACTTCAATTTCAATTGGCAAAACGGCTTCTATCCCGTAGACGAGAGAATAAGAGGTTGCCCCTGTAGACGTCCAGATCGAGGTCCTATAACCCCAGAGTGCGAATGGCAGTTTATCTAGCTAATTCTTGTAGGTCTCAACCATCTTCTGCAAGATGTTCTTGATATTCTTATTGGCAGCTTCAACAACTTCATTGATCTGTGGCCTGTATGTAGATGACTTATGAAAAGTCACATTATATTTGTCTAACAAGTCTATCACCTCTTTCTTGAAGTGAGAGTCGTTATCTGATATGATCTTGTTCGAAACTTCATACCAATAGATGATACTGTTTCTGATAAACTTGGCCATGTGTGATGCCTTCAACACTGCAGAGGATTGAGCTTCCACCAAATTTGTAAAGTAATCAATTGCCACCAATATATATTCATGCCCATTTGACCCTTTTGGCAAGACAACACCGATAACATCGATTCCCCAGATTGAGAAAGGCCATAGCGAAGTCATGTTGTAGAGCTTTGACGGCGGAATATTCATGCGATTGGCATGAATTTGACATTTGTGGCATCGTCTTACAAAACCAATACAATCCTCATTCATGGTGGATCAGTAATAGCCATGCCTAAGAATCTTCCAGGCTAGTATCACACCGTTCATATGCACCCCGCATTTTCCGCCATAGATAGCCTCCATAAGGCGCCTTGATTCCTCTTCTTCCACACACAGTTTATGCATTCCAGATGATCTCTTTTATACGTCTTATCGCCGTAGATGATAAATTGGACGGCCACACCGTCTTTTCCGTTTGTCCTTGGCATTTGCCCCTGGTGGATACATGTCATTTTCCAAGAAGTTCTAAATATCGTAATACTAGAGGTTTTTGTGTTGCACTTCATCTATCGTGGCAATAGTTTCATAAGCCGACGTGTATTTTTGTTCGATGATAATTGGACGTATCCGGACCCAAAGTGGGATGTCTATCATAAAAGATAGAGTTGTTAAAGTATCAATGAACCTGTTGTTTTCTCTTAGTAGATGCGTGGATGTCAACTTTTCAAACATCGGAATCAGAACATCTAGGGTCTGATTTGACTTTCCAGTCTCCATTTGCTTGAGAAACAACCAAGTTTGAGTCCCCGACGACATTCAACCTTATTGCCCCTAGTTCTCGGGCAAACCAGCAATACACACTTCATATTCTGCTTCATTGTTAGACACCTTGAACCGGAGTTTGAAGGCTAAAACTTTATGGGAGTCGTCAGGTGCTATCAGCAACACTTAGATTCCCGTTCAATTTGTTTTCTGTTTCAATTTAAAAAAATGGTCTACAAATCTGATATTCCTGGAGGTTTAGGGTAAACGCAGTAAATCATCAAAAAGTTTTTGAAGCGGAGAGATCAAAGCTTGTGACCCTAGCATGGCAAGGAAGCAAGAACACTGAATCATCTGCAGTAATTCCATTGCCTGTGCCTTATGAACTTCCTCCAAAACCATACTCCACTGAAGGTTAGTGCTGCTTCCCTGTTGATCCCCCACGTTTTTCTCAAGTTGCTTTTAGCTAACATTCATCTTGTTTCTATCGTATACAGATATCCCATGGTCGTGGGACCGGCGATATCACAAAAAGGATGTGCATGGTCAACTTTGACCTAGACAAGTTCAGCTATATACTTCCCAATAACACATGGGTTGAATCCGGATAAAAGGAGAAATGTCAAGTGCATATACTTTCTTTGTCCAAATAATGGGTCAAATTGGGTTAAAGGGGAGGGTTAGTCTTTAGCCAACATGCTTTGACCAAATTTATTTGCTTTTTAATGTGAATATTTGAATGTCAGGATCACCGGATTTTACTTTTCTTTCTTTTTTTTTCCTTGGTATTTATTACGGGAATGAGACTTGAAACAAGAATTTAACTGCTGATATGTAAAGAATGTTGATGAATTTGATATGTTTTTACGTGTTTTTTAGCCTTCTCAGGAGTTAAATGGAACTCTTTTGAGCAAGGAAATTGTGAACTTCTTGTTGTTTAGTCGAAAAGTGAGAGTTTTAAAAAAACATTAGTTTTAATAAAAATAAAAATAAAAACACATTTTATCTTTACTTTATTAAATATAAAAAATATTGATGATATTATAGTGCCAATAGAGAATCTGTTGTTTAATATCTTGTCACAGTAAATAATTTACTAGCATTTTATTTTTTTTTTCAATTTGCGGAGTGAAAATTTTAATTTTTGATTGATTTAAGTTAGAAAAATGAGAAGAAAATTAAGGCCCTTATTCGGGATCGATATTTTTAATAGATTTTTTACTTTCTATAAAGATACTTGAAAAAGTAAAAGAAGCCCACTTACATAAAAATCCAAGCCGAGAGGACCACTTGATTGAGACAGCAACTTTAAAAAATGGATCTTTTCTCTTAGAAAAAAAAGGGGAATTTATTGATAAGTCCCATGTACCAAATTTAAGATCCAGCTAATCCCAAAACAAAACACTTGCACCAATTAGTACAATACATTTTTAATTGTTACCAAAAAATTCTTTTTTTTTTTTTAATTTACAGACACTGTTCACATCTTACTACCATCGGACTTCCGTCAAACGGTTGCCGGAGACTCGTCGGAATGTTCAACATCGTCGGGAAGTCGCCGGAGTATCACCGGGAAGTCGCCGAAGTTTCACCGGAAGTTCACCGGAGTGTTAAGAACGTTAATGGAAGTCGCCGGAATGTTCAGAACGTTCACTGGACGTTAAGAACATCACTGGAGACTCACCGAAATGTCTAGAATATTGCCGGAAAAAAAAGAATAAATGGATAAATTATAGCAAAAAAAACATAGCAAAATCGTGCCACGTGTCGTGGTAGTTGTGCCGAGGTTATCTTGGATAGGTCGAGGTTATTTCCGAAAATATCGGAATCCGAGATAAGCGGATAATGGATAAGGGGCAAGAGTCCTAGAGTAAAGAGAAGACTTTGCTAAGATAAGGATAAAACTCTTAGGGAGTTTATCTTTATCTTTTGAGAACTCCAAAGTAAGTACTAAATGGGAGTCCATAGAAGTCATGCTTCTAGTGGGATTAGGATTGAGTTGGCTATAAAAGAGAGACACCCCCATGGGTCTAAGGTACGCAGTTTTATACTCAAGCTTGTGAGTTTAGCACTTGATTATCTTTGAGAGATATACTGACTTGATCGTCGAAGTGCCCCCGGGTGGAAAAGCCACTGCCGGAGCCTTTTCTTTTTGTTACAGGTTTACTGAAGCCATCTATTCTGCCGGTGCTCTTCAGCTGATTACTAGGCGGGCAGTGTGGTCGGAAAATCACCCACACAATTTGGCGCCGTCTGTGGGAAGCTTAGAAGAATAGATGGCCAGTAACGGACAGAGGGAAAACATTAGGGGCGACACTCCTGCTGGGAGTGGCAGACCAATTAACCTTGACGTTGAAGGAGAAAACCACAGTACAGAAAATCATGACCAGGGCCACGGAGAAAAAGACGTCGGCCAGGAAGGCGACGCTTCAAAGAGGACAGACCAAAGCAAGTACCATAACGAAGATAACCTTCAGGTATGGAGGGATAGGTGCCTACGGAGGGATGAGGAAGTAAAAGACTTGGCAAACAAGTTGGCGGACCTACAGTCGGTCGTCAACTTCATGATGCAAAATAATGTCATGCAGCCACCATACCCGCTGCAAGATACACCGATGCCAGCAATTAATACCCAGAAGGAAGGGACAAAAGCAATCTCCGAAGCCCCTCAGCACACCAGAAGTGGAAGGCACTCTCACCGACCTTCCAGGGAAGTCGGACGAGAGGAGCCGAGGCAAGAAGAGTCCCGAAGGACACATCGCATGAAGGATCCAGGGCCCAAAGAACATCGGCATGTTCAAGGGCAAGTACTCTACTTTAACACAACCCATGGAGAAAGATCGAAACGGGCCCACCACGAGGCCGAAAATAGTGTACCAAAAAGATTAAAGTCCAGAGATAGCCGAGCTCCAGGTAGGAGTAAGGAAGACCTGAAGGATTACCTCAAAAGGAGGCAGCAGAATGTTGAATTCGAGGTGACTTCCCCAGTTAAGCCGAGAACACCGTTCTCGGTGGAACTGGACAAATTTGAAGCACCAAAAAGATTTAGTATGCCGAGGTTCCAAATTTATGATGGTAAGTCAGATCCCAACTTTCATGTTGGACTATACCTGAACTCAATGGCATTATACAGTGGAAACGAGCCATTGCTCTGCAAAGTATTTCCCTCATCTTTTGGGGAAATTGCATCCGATTGGTTCCATAAACTACCGAAGGGAAGCGTAAAGACATGGGAAGGCCTGGTCGAGATGTTTGTGGCCAGGTTTGTAACGAACAAACTACAGCCCTTGAGGGTCGACGCCCTGATTGTTTTAAGAATCACCAAGGAAGAAGGCCTTAGGGCCTACGCGAAGAGGTACTACGAGGTGTTCAATCGAATACCCGAATGCAACCAAGAAGTGGCGGTCGTGTCTTTCAAGAACGGCCTGAAAGATGATTGCCCACTATGGAAGTCTTTGGCGAAAACATTGCCAAAAACATGGAAGAACTCATGGCGAGAATCGAGAAGTACGCCAGAGCCGAGGAAGATACGTCGGGAAACAAAGAGATGAAGCAGGAGAAGGGAAACGGCTCGCCGAAGCGAGACCGAGGTACTAACGGGCCGACCAAACAAGAAACAGAATTGAAGGATAAACAGGTAGTAACGACGGTGTTCCGAATCCCTATCCATAAAGTCCTGGATCAAATACGAAATCAACCGTATTTCAGGGCACCGGCAAGAGCACCAGGGGAATTTATGGGAAGAAACGTTGGTAGGCGCTGTGCTTACCACAATGAAGAAGGACACCCAACTCAGGGTTGCAGAGCCTTAAAAGCACACTTAGAAGACCTAGTAAGGCAAGGCCATCTGAGGGACCTTGTTGATGAGGCCAGGACAAGAGAAGAACAGGCAAGATTGCCTCAAGCACCTGCAGCTCCGCCTCCCCCAGCACAACAACCACAGGCAGGAGGACCACGGGTGGTTAATGTAATTCACTCAAAGGTGAACAAAAGCGACATTCGGGGAGAAACCCAAAGAGTAAAACACTTGTCAGCAGTGAACCAGGTCGGATACAAAAGACCTCGGCCTGAAGAATGCCAAGGGCCGATGATAACTTTCACTAAAGCCGACCTGGAGTTGGTCCAACATCCGCATAATTGATGCCTTTGGTAGTATCCCTCCAGGTTGGGGAATGCCAAAGTGAAACGCATCCTGATAGATCAAGGCAGCTCTTGTGACATCATGTATGTTAGATGTTACAAGGAGTTGGGCCTCACCCCAGACGACATGGAGCAATCGAATGGCCCGATGGGCGGCTTCAACGGAACGCCGACGTGGCCACTTGGGCGCAACAAGCTTGGAAGTTCAAGCCGGCACAAAGAAAATCAAGACGGAATTCATTGTGATTGATACAACCCTCGCCGTATAAACATCATCTTGGAAGGTCATGGTTGCATGCAATGGGGGCAGTTCCCTCAACGTGTGCCATCAACTATTGCGGTTCCCAACAGAACATAGGATTGAAGAAGTCAGAGGAGATCAACTGCAGGCAAAAAGTTTGCTCCATAGCAGCAATGAAGTCTACTTGCGAGCATTCGAGAGCCAAAAGAAGCAGAGATTGGAAGACGAGGACATGGAGGTCCTAGAAGATGTCGGCAAGGAGCGAACCGAAAAAGAGTGAAGAGACACTAAAGAAAATCCTTATCCAAGAGGGCGACGAAGAACGCTTCTTTCTTCTCGACTCAGGCTTTGCCGAAAGAGGAAAGAAAACTGGAAGATTTTTGAGAGCCACATTGAGGTGTTGCCTGGACACCTTTACGAAATGCCTGGCATTGACCCTGAGGTCACTTGCCAACAGATTGAATGTCAACAGGTCGGCAAAAAACTGTGATTCAACGAGCCAGAGACCGACGTTGATGCACGTCGAAGCAGTAGAAGAAGAAGTTAGATAGACTTCTGGAGGCCAGGGCCATCCGAGAAGTTCACTACCCAAAATGGCTATCCAACACAGTAGTGGTTGAAGAAAAAGAACGGCAAATGGAGGGGTTTGTTGTAGACTTTACCGCCTCACAAAACCTGCCCCAAAAGACAGCTTCCTCTACCCCAAGATTGACCAGCTGTAGACGCTACTTCAGGGCATGAAATGATGAGTTTTTGGATGCATACAGGGGGTACCACCAGATTTCCATGTACCCTCCAGACGAGGAGAAGACCGCGTTCATCACCCTAAAGGCCTGTACTGTTACAAGGTAATGCCTTTTGGGTGAAAAACGCAGAGCAACTTACCAAAGGTTAGTAACAAAGATGTTCAAGCACCTGATTGGCAAACGATAGAAATCTACATCGATGACATAGTCGTTGAAGGCAATGAATCTAAGGGTCATCTTGCCGACCTAAAGAGGTCTTTGATATACTCAAAAGCATACCAGCTGACTCAACGCATCAAAGTGCGCGTTTGGAGTTGGATCAGGTAAGTTTTTAGGGTATCTAGTTAACAAGAAAAAAGCATTGAGGCCAGCCCCGACCAAATCAAGGCCATCCTTAGAGCTGAAGAGCCCAACGTCGGCAAAACAGGTTCAGATGCTTACTGGAAGGCCGCACAGCCCTAAACAAATTCATCAGCAGAAGCTCAGAAAAGTGCGGCCGCTTCTTCAACTTTGGTGAAAAAGCCACAGACTTTCTGTGGACAGAAAAATGCGAAGCCGCTTTGATCGACCTGAGAAGTTACTTGACCACAACTCCGGTTCTTTCCAATCCAGAACCAGGGGAAGAACTGTTTTTGTACTTGGCAGTTTCAGAACACGCAGTCAGTGTAGTACTAATCCGAGAAGAAAAAGGAGAGCAAAAGGCTGTTTACATGTAAGCAAAACCTTGGCTAGTGCAGAAACAAGGTATCTACCACTGGAGAAATTAATGCTAGCCTTAGTAATGGCTTCAAAGAAGTTGAACCATTACTTTCAGGCGCACAAGATTGTGGTCCTAACAGAGCACCCACTGAAGTCCTTGTTGCAACAAGGAGACTTAACAGGAAGGATAGCAAGATGGGCAGTAGCCCTGGGCCAGTATGACCTGGAGTTCAGGCCAAGAACAGCAATTAAAGGCCAAGTTTTGGCCGACTTCGTGGCAGAATTCACACCCGAAACCATCGAACATCGGGCTCCGTTGAGCCAGGATGAGCATTGTCCCAGCAAGCAAAAAGAATCCCAGCCTAGGGCAAAAGAGCAAAGGAAGGAAAAACTCAGACCCTGCAGCATCTACATCGGCGATTCATTCAGACTGTTCGTCGACGGAAGTTCGAACCGACAAGGAGCGGGGGCAAGAGTACTGCTGATATCTCCAGATGGAGAAATAATAGAACAGTCCATCCGTTTGGGATTCAAGGACTCAAACAATGAAGCGGAATACGAAGTATTAATTGCAGGGCTAAAACTGGCAGCAACAGTAGAAGCAGATGAGGTAATAGTTTTTTGTGATTCACAACTTATTGTTAACCAGTCAACAGGTGAATTTGCAGCCAGGGACGAAAGAATGTCGGCATATGCAAAAGAGGTCATCAGATTGGCAGCCCTATTTCAAAACTGCCGACTACTCCAAGTCAGCCGAGATGACAACACCCACGCCGACGCGTTGGCTAACCTGGCAAGTTCAATGCAGACTGGAAAAACAAGAACGATTATGATCGACTATATGTCGGGCCCGAGCATAGAACCAGAGAGTACAGAGCAGGAAGCAATGTGTGTGGACATGGGGCCAAGCTGGATAGATGCAATTGTTGCATTCTTGAAAGAAGGAAAGCTACCAAAAGATCATAAGGAGGCACACAAAGTCAGATTGAAATCGGCAAGATTCCATTTGACAACAGATGGACACCTCTACAGAAGATCCTTCACTGGACCCCTTTTAAGGTGCGTACACCCTTTGCAGGTTGAAGATTTCCTATATGAAATTCATGAAAGAATTTGTGGAAGCCACGCTGGGGGCAGATCATTAGCCCACAGGGCCATTACCCAGGGGTATTGGTGGCCCTACATGCAAAAGGATGCTGAAGCCTACGTGAAGAAATGTGAACAATGCCAAAAGTTTGCACCTTTGATACATCAGCCAGCTGCTGACCTAAACCCAGTGTCCAGCCCTTAGCCGTTTGCTCAATGGGGCATGGATCTTGTTGGGCAACTTCCCCAGGCAACTGGATAGAGAAAATACTTGCTGGTAGCAACAGATTACTTTACGAAGTGGATAGAGGCAGAACTTCTGGCCAAAATTCGAGATGTGGATGTCAAGAACTTTATATGGAGAAACATCATCACCAGATTTGGCATTCCAAGAGCAATAGTTGTCGACAACGGAACACAGTTTGACAGCAAACTCATCAAGAACTTTTGTGCGAAATTCAAGATCAAGAATTACTTTTCAACACCAAGTTTTCCCCAAAGTAATGGTCAAGCAGAAGCATCTAACAAAGTAATTTTGGATGGAATAAAGAAGAGGCTGCAGACAGCAAAACGAAAGTGGGTAGACGAATTGCCCAACGTGCTTTGGGCATATCGGACTACGCCGAGAAGATCAACAGGGGAATCCCCCTTTGCCATGGCTTATGGCACAGAAGCAGTCATCCCATTAGAGATCGGCATCCTAGGGATCAGGACCCAGGGAGTAGAGAATAGCACCAATGACATACTCTTAGCCCGAGATCTAGATCTTTTGGAAGAACGAAGAAAGAAAGCTGCAATACAGCTCGCAGTATACCAGCAACAGCTTGCCAGAGCTTACAACAAGAAGGTCAATCCAAGAGATTTTCAAGTCGGCGACCTAGTCCTGAGAAAAGTCGTCGGCAACAAGAAGGATCCCAGAGAGGGCAAGCTTGGCCCAAACTGGGAAGGACCGTACAGAATTACTTCGATATTAGGCAATGGAGCTTATCGGCTTGAAGATAATGAGGGCAAAGCACTGCCAAGACCTTGGAACACTTGTAATTTGAAATTCTTCTATCATTAGATGTGCACTATTTTTGGCCGATATCATCAATAAAATCTTTTCCCTTTTCTTTAAAACACATACGATGGATAAAGTTGCATATTGGTATTTTTGGAAGACATGAGTAATGAGAACCCAAGTAGAACTCAGGTTCACATTGGGGGCAGAAAGAAGATAGAGACATTTAATTCACTTGTTGAAATTTGTAGCAATTTACAAGTTGGAATTAAACTGATTCCTTATCTTCACTTATTGAAATTTGTAGCAATTTACAAGTTGAAGTTAAGCCAAGATTATTCCTTAATTCACTTGTTGAAATTTGTAGCAATTTACAAGTTGGAATTAAGCTGATTCCTTATCTTCACTTGTTGAAATTTGTAGCAATTTACAAATTAAAGTTAAGCCGAGATTGTTCCTTATCTTCACTTGTTGAAATTTGTAGCAATTTACAAGTTGAAATTAAGCCGAGATTACTGTTTCTCTTCGCTTGTTTAAATTCGTAGCAATTTACGAGTTAAAGCAAAGCAGAGGTTATTGCTAAACACTTGTAGCAATCTACAGGTTGATCCAACCAAAGAAAATGCTTAACACTTGTTAAAATTTGTAGCAAATTACAAGATAATGTTAAGCCGACATGTGATCATCTGTTGAAATTTGCAGCAATTTACAGGTTGAGGTAAAAGCTAAGTATATTGTTTAAACACTTGTTGAAATTTGTAGCAATTTACAAGTAGATCATTGTTATAACTTGAGAAAAATTTACAGTATATGATTAACACTTGTTGAAATTTGTAGCAATTTACAAGTAGGTTAGACCAAAATCACTGTTTAAATACTTGTTGAAACTTGAGAAAAAGTTTGCAAAAGTTAAACATCAGTATATGTTTCATACTTGTTAAAATTTATGAAACGATTGCAGGTCAGTATCTTGCCGAAGTAAAGCTTGTAGTTATTACACCTGAGATATGTAACCCCGAGAAGATTGCACAAAGATGGCAAAGTATGAAAGGCATACAAAAAATTCTAAGTGTAGAACTATGCAGAAGCAAATCAAGAGAAATTAAAAGATTAAAGCCTCCATAGAAGAACTTGCAGTTATGTACAAAAGAGGGCACTACGGCCTACCAGAAGTAAATTGTTTCGAAGTAACAAAGAAAGACACATCGGCCATAAAAGGAAGCTTACATTGTCCAGAAAATAAAACAAAGTACAAGGGTGCAAAAGAAAAGACATGAAAGCTAAGACTTTTCAGCATCAGCAACTGGCTGGATCTGAACCTGAGAAGTCTCCTGAAGAGATACCTCGCTTCTTTATCTGCAGCAATCTCGGCGTCGATCTCAGCAAGGGTTTCATCAACACTCTTGCCGACTGGAGGAACATCAGATGACGCTTGCTCAGGAGTGGTCTCCTTGATAACCTCCTCATCCTCCTCATGAGTCAAGTCTAGGACTTAATCATCCTGAGGAGGGGACTTGATCTCACCAGCCTCCTTGGACTTCCTGACTAAAGCCTCGTCCTCACCTTCAAACTCAGATTCAGATTCTCCTTCAGGTTGACTTGATGGAGGAGGTGGGGGGAACGGTAGAGGAATAGCGTCAGCTTTGCGTAGTGGCGAATCGTCAGGAATGTTAAGCTTCTTGGCAAGGGCCATCCAACCAAGGGAGAAGCCCCTGTTGCATGCCTGCCTGACTTGAAGTTTATATTCCTCAGTGACGTCGGCCATGCCTTGGGCGTAAGCCTTCTCATCAGCTTCCTTGATTTCGGCTTTTTTGGTGGCCAGAGCCTTCTAAAGCTCTTTTTCGGCTTGGGCCTTTTTTACCTCGGCCTCTTTTTTCTCGACCTCGGCAACTTTTCTGATAGCCTCAGCAGACTCCGTTTTTTCTTTGGCCATCTGTTGGGCCTTAGTGGCAGCCTCGGCCTGATCTTCCAGCTTCTTCATCTTTGTCAGAACAGTTTTGTTTTCCTTTTTCAGGGCAGAAACCTCCCGCCTCATATCGGCCAACTTCTCCCTTGTTTCAAAGGCTTGCATGGAAAGAGAATGAGCATGTTGAATGACTTGAAAGAATCCAAGGGAAAAGTTATTACACAAACCTTGCAAGTATAGAAAAATGACAGAAAGACAAGTTACCAAATGAGGGAACTTACTTGTACAGAGCGTTGGAGCATGAGGGCGTAGTTCTCATACTCGCTCATCTTGGCATTTCGCTCAAGATCACCAGGAAAGAGAACAGTAGTACTGAGTGCCACGCCGACGTTGATGTCTTCGGCACTGTCAGAAGCTAGAACAGGCTTATCCTCCAGGGTGATTTCAGGCACCCAGAGAACTCTTGGAATTTTGGAACCCAAGGTCGTCGCAGACGATGACCTCGGCTTCTTCGATTGATAGACTCTGACGGCTGGGCCTCAGCAGACCTCTTGGCAGAAGCAGAAGCACTCTTTTTACTCTCAGCCAATTGTGAGATAGGCAGAGCATCCTCAGCCTCAACCTCAGTAGCTTTGGCCTTGGGCTGAGCCTTTTTGATTCTTTTTGGCTTTGGTGGGGGCATGGATTGAGTTGGAACAGCATCAACGTCGGCAGGTAGGTCTGCTAAGAGATCAACAGCAACAGGCTTCGGGCGACCCATCTCAGCAGTCTTGACAAGTCGTCGCCGACGTTTTCTTTCTGGTATTGGGATTAAGTATGGGGCTGAAGTAGATGGCAGATCAGCTGGGTCAGATGTCGACTCTTGATCTGTTCGTGATGAAGAAGCGGTTTGAGTTGTGGTAGTAGGAGAAGAAAGGCTTTTCTTCTTTCGTTTAGGAACGTCGGGCAAAGTCGACTTATACGTCGGAATAAAATTCAGTACCAGTGGGGCCTTGCGCTTTTGGATTGGCAGATCTAGGAGCTTCTTTAAGTCTCTGCTGGGAACGTAGGATTGGCGAAAGTCTTTTGGTAACTTGCGAACGTCTGCAAGAAGAAACAAACATTAGAAACAGATAAAATATTGAAGACTTGAACAGAAACAACTAAAGTATTGACATTGGGCTCTTACCCTTGCCCTCTTTAATAGATCGGGGAAGAGGGTAGAGATGGGCGTCCTCGTCTGGGCCAAACTCCCAATTTTCCGAAGCAATAACATAGTCATCTCCAGCCCCCTTGTTGGAGTCTGGGGGGTCAGCTACAATTTTATATTCTGTCGACTTCGGCTTAAGATAATAAACGAAGCCTTTTTCCTTCAGGCTAAGGGGGCACATGGTATAACAGTACTGAATGTCGGCCAGGGTAATCCTGGCGTTCTCCTGCCTAGCTAAAGCTATGATACCATTGATCACTCGATAAGAGTTTATGGCAAGTTGCATGGGGTTCAACTTGTAAAAGTGAAGAATTTCACGAAAGAGAATGCTAAGTGGGAGCCGGAGTCCGCACTCAGTAAAAGCTACTATAGGAAAGGGCATTGAATCATCTGTGGGCATGATAGAGTCATTATCTTCAGCTAGCCTCAGATGGACATCGACAGGAATAGAGAACTCCCGCCTAAAATACTCAAGTTTGGTCGAGGTATCTACCCTATGTCTCCACATACCCATAACGTTGGCCTAAAGACAAAGGGCTAGGTTTCAGAAAGAAGGTGTTCTTAAGAGGTTATCAGGGACCTTGGCGAAACCCTAGGTATATGCTGGTAAGGATTGTTTCAGTTTTTCCTAAAAATTGAAGGTTCTATAGACAAAGCCCAAACCTAAATCTATGAAGGCAAAGATTGAAAGAAAGCAGAGATCTGGCAAAGACACAAAAAAATAGAAAACAAAGGCGAAATTTCAGAAACAAGAACAAGGATGGGCTATCAAGAACATGAAGAATACCGAAGTAAAAGGTCAAGAACAGTGGCAAGAAAAGTGTTGAAACAAATGCAAATGTTCAAAATATGAGTGAAATCATGGAATAGACGAATCCAGATAAATCAAGGGTTTGAACAAAGCAATAATGATAGTAAGTAAACGAAAGCACATAGAAGAAATTAGGAATGAGAGGAACAGAGGTTTACCAGAACAAATGAAGCCGGGATGAAAGTTGCCGAAGTAAGGCAACGATTGTAGACACGACGAAACGGCGAAACCCTCGCTGAAATGGAAGAATGAAGACGGTTGCAGAGCTTGAAGCTAGAGCAATGACGGATTTGGGAAAGAGAGAGAAAGCCAGAGAATCAAGTGCAAAGGTAAAGAAACAAAGAAAGAAAGTAAAGTTTTGTAAAAAACGTGAAACGGCGGCAAAACAGGGCATTTATTGCGCCTAGAGGAACGTATGCGTCAGACGGCGCTGACAGGTGAAAGACGGCTTACAAGCGCGTCACAAACACGGGCCAATGAGGATAAAACACGTAAGGGGAACGGTTGAGAAGAAATGCATGACAGCTCATGCGCGTGAGGGAATTTGTTTGAGTTCTTGTTCTCCGAAGAGAACACGTCGGCCTGAAATGAATGATCTCGGCTAAACAGTTTTTGAGCCAATATGCAGAAAGAAATATCGATATAGGTTCCATCACCTCAGGATACCGAGGTAATAGAACCTAGGGGGCAGTTGTGGGGATATATTTTCTGAATACCAACACGTGGCATGGTGACGCCGACGTGTCAGCCGACGTGCCACATGTCGTGGTAGTTGTGCCGAGGTTATCTTGGATAGGCCGAGGTTATTTCCGAAGATATCGGAATCCTAGATAAGCGGATAATGGATAAGGGGCAAGAGTCCTAGAGTAAAGAAAAGACTTTGCTAAGATAAGGATAAAACTCTTAGGGAGTTTATCTTTATCTTTTGAGAAATCCAAAGTAAGCACTGAATGGGAGTCCATAGAAGTCATGCTTCTAGTGGGACTAAGATTGAGTTGGCTATAAAAGAGAGGCACCCCCATGGGTCTAAGGTACACAGTTTTATACTCAAGCTTGTGAGTTTAGCACTTGATTATCTTTGAGAGATATACTGACTTGATCGTCGGAGTGCCCCCGGGTGGAAGAGCCACCGCCGGAGCCTTTTTTTTTTGTTACAGGTTTACTGAAGCCATCTATTCTGCCGGTGCTCTTCAGCTGATTACTAGGCGGACAGTGTGGTTGAAAAATCACCCACACAATAAGTATTTAAATTTTTTAATAATAAGTATTTTTAAGATGCTCATTCATAATAATTTTAACAAAATGCTAAAATAACCACCTTTTGTATATCATTTAGTGTTATTATTAGATTGATACAACTGAGGGTCCTCAAATGGCCCACAAACAAAAAAAAACTCGATATTATTTAATCTGATCAACTCATTTCATGACTCATTTCAGTCTTGAGCATTCAGTCCGTCTTATTCCATAAAAGATGATCTAAAACCTTGGACAAAGGTTTGTAATCCGAGCTCATCCATAAACTTGGCTCGTAAGGGACTGCATGGATAAATTTAATGTTTAGTTTGATGTTTTTAATATAATATTTAATTTGTCTTTTTTTTTATTCTCATGTTTAAAGTTTTTAATTTTTTTCTTGTGTTTTTTTCCATTCATTTGTAGGTGTGATATGTTGCTTGATTATTTTTTAATTATGAGATGTAAAAAGGTAACCAAAAAAACAAAAAATTCAAAATATTTGAATTATATTGGAAAGGAAACAAGAAAAATAATTAATAAAAATATTAAAAATATGTGAATGAAAAATATGTAGAACTTAATAATATAAGTGTAATGGAAAATGTGTAGCCCAAATCGATTTAATTTTGGCTTGTAAAATTTGGATTTATGGGGAGATAGGATTTTAATTTTTTAAATAAATTCAACTCATACCAACCCATTAATTAGTTAAAATTCAAAAAATCTATTAAAATATAAAATTTAAATGCAATAATTACAAGATGGATAAACCTAACCATCTCACTAATCACCTTACATTAGTTTGATGTATCATCCATCAAACCAATGTAACTTTGTGACATGAGAGGATAAACATAACATTATAAATATTGTAGCATTATTGAGGCCTTCTTTTAGGAAGTGGGTTAAAAATTACTTCTTAATTTTTAATTCATTTTGGGTTGCATCATCTCCTATTGGTGTGGGGTCTGCAATTTTATAGATTCATACCTATAAAAAATTTGAGACCTATATGGTTGGTTTGGGAAGTGGGTTGGCATTTTGACTTTTTGACTTTTTGACTTCTTTTTGCTATTTTAGCCTAGGCTAAAAAGTTTAGTTTATGAAGGACTTTTTAAATTTTTGGCTTTTTTTACTTTTTTTGTGAGAGAAGAGTGTAATGATTATGAGTTGGATGTAATGTTTTGTTTGTTGTGACTAAAATAACTTATTTTGTCTTTTGTGACTAAAATAGTCAAAAAAATCCAAGAAATCACTTCCCAAATGGTGCCATAATATTTTCCTTTAATAAAAGAGGAATATCACGCACCACTTAAATTTTTTATTATTGATTTCTTATATGACTCGTCACGATATTTAATGCTGGAATACACATGCGAGTGAAATAAAAGATGAAAATAAATAGGATGGTAAATATATATTTATTGATAATGAATTTTATTAAGTTGTACTCTTAAGGTATGTGTTCCCAAAAAAAAAAAAAATGTACATTTTCTATTTGAAGTAAGAGTTTTGCTAACAAATATTTCTAAGACACAAGAAAAAATAATAAAAAAAAATATAACACAAAATAAATTTTATTGGAATCAATAAATTTTTTAAACATTTTTATCTAGGTATGAGGGCATTGATTAATATTAGAATTGAGGTAAAAAAAAATCTCAAAAATTTTAAAAGGTATATCAATTTTAAGTAAAAAAAATCAATTATACATACGCCAATTATGATATGAAAAATGTTTAAAACCTCTAAAAGAATCTCTTAATTTGACGCACAATGATGTGACATGCAGGAGTGGAGCTATTTAAGGCGGGGGGTCACGTGCCCCCTAAACTTTTAATATCTATACTGTTACCCATATAGATAAAGATTATGTATTAGGTATCCTTTATAAAATTATAAAAAAAAAATTCTTTTTTAAAATTTTTAAAATTCTCTATTTTATTATCTTGATTATTCTTGTACACTTTTAATTAATAGGTTAAGGTAAAAATTGAATAATTGATCATTTATTTCTTATTATGGGATTTGTTTAGTTGCTTATTTCTCCTCATTGTAGAACACTTTTTTTTTTGAGTTGATAGGATTGAACCTATTGATTATTTGGTTAATGAAACTTAGTTATTGATTGTGGATGTATAAGTCACCTTAATGTAAATATAAGGATAATTGTAATAAAAATAAAAATAAAAATGTATAAGTTTAATAATATCTCATTGTTACTTGTTATGGGAGAAGAAAAAAAAAAAAAACTAATGTTGTGATTAATATGTGTCCCCTCTACATTAAGGCCTAAATTGTGACATGATAGATGTAAACTTTCTAACTCCGCCACTGTGACATGATAGATGTAAACTTTTAATTTTTCATACACTCAATTATATAGGGCTCCACTATCTTATCACATTATTGTTGGTGAATTTAGGGGCCTAAATTGTGGGTCTCTGACATTTTTTTTATGATATTTGTGAGTTTTATTTATGACTCATTGTAGTATTAGTTGTTACTTAATTATAATTTTATTCTAATATTGGTTATGATATTGTTATAACTTATTATTGTTGTTATTTTGGTTATAACCGAAGAGATCATTAATTATAACTCAAGTGATGTTTGATTATGATTCTTAGTGCCCGTTTGGGAAGTCAGGTTCGGAATTTTTTTGGCTAAAATAGTTACAAAAAACAAAATAAGCTTTTTAGTCTAATAAGACAAAACATCACATCCAACTCATAATCATTATATTCTTTCTCTTACAAAAATCAAAAAAGCTAAAAAGTTCATCCCAAAGAAGGCTTTTTAGAGCTCATTTGTGAAGTTGAAGGTTGGGATTTTTGGCTAAAATAACTACAAAAAAATAAAATAGGCTTTTTAACCTACTAAGGCAAAACATTACATCCAATCCATAATCATTACATTCTTTCTCTCACAAAAAGACAAAAAGCTAAAAAATCATTCTCAAACGAGACTTTTTAACTACATGCTAAAATAATCAAAAAGCTAAAAAGTCAATCCACTTCCCAAACGGACCCTAATGTTATGTTGTGGTTTTGATTATGTTGAGTTATGCGTATTTTTATTGTAATTTTGATTATAATTAAAGACATCTTTAGTTATGTCTCAAAAGTATTTAATTATGATTTATGGAGTTACGACGAAAAATGCGTGTATATTGTAACAAGAAAATTCTACTATACACATTCTTTAAAATATGTGTATCATATATATCTTTAATTATGTAATTTATTTAATTTAATTATAACTCATAAGATTTTTAGTTATGATTCATATAATATTTAGTTATAATTTTTCTTTTAATTATAACTAAAAAAATATGGACTTATATTATTTTTTTTTTCTTTAAATATAAATATATGGTGGTGTTTGGCAAGTAGTTTTGGGGCTAAAATAGCCACAAAAGACAAAATAGATTATTTTAGTCACAATAAACAAAACATCACATCCAATTCATAATCATTACACTACAAAAAAATTGACTTTTTGCGACGGTAAAATACCGTCGCTAATACTCCCAATGCCGTCGCTAATACTTTTTGCGACGGCAAGAGGGGGGTCGCAAATGCAAGGTTTGCAAAAGAGTTTTTGCAACAGCACAATGCCGTCGCTAATGTTTTGCGACAGTATTTTTGCGTTTTTGCCACGGCACTTTGCCGTCGCTAATAATGTTTGAAATTTCTTGACTTTTTTGCGACGACAGCAAAAAATGTTATTTGAGACAGCAAAAAATACCGTCGCTGTCACGACCCAAACCCGGCCCTATGGGTTTAGCACCGTAACCGGCCAGTAATCCGAGATTACCGAAGGCCTGCTGAATAGTAATACAGTAAAACAGAGTACAGGGCCTGGCGGAAGCCAAAACATTACTTAAACAATGTCCAATGAGCTGCGACGGCCTGCATGCCAAAAAGATTTTTCATGCATATATACATAAACAGTACAGAACAGTATATACAATCGTTCAGACTAGGGACTCCATCCCTATATAACAGTACAGAAAACATTCGGTCTATACGAACCATTCAGTTACTACAAAACAGTAAGACAGTACAGAAGGGGAATTCCTAAAACACCCCTAAGCCTTAACAGATAGGCTCGGAACCTCGCAGTGAGGCACAGTGGTTGGCTGACAAAACAAAAACTTGCCTGACGCTCCTAGCAGCGGTCCAGTGCCTGAACACCTACATATATATATAAGCAGTGAGCTAAAGCCCAGTGAATAACATAATACGTAAAGAGGTTTAGGATGAATGTCTTTTCAATATTTAAACAGTTCATTGATTCAATATATCGGCCAGTCAGTTTGTGGCTCATATTGATGCCGTAACAGTCATTTAGAAATCATAGTAATCGTACGTGGCACATCCGTTAGCAGTACTAGTAGCAGTGTCAGTACAGTAGCAGTAACGGTAACAGTAACAGTAACAGTACAGTAGCAGTACAGTAGCAGTAACAGTAACAGTACAGTTAACAGTAACAGTACATGCATGCACCAGGCTCGGCGCATCATACTAACTGCATTGTATTTCAATTCCAAGTTGAATACATGTTAGCTGTA